>JAHDVF020001237.1:600000-762500 GCA_022606425.2 Lepidostoma basale | reverse complement strand
CGTGTTGCATATTTATGAACTGTATGTTACAATAATCCGACCCATCTCACACATAAGCTGTGTGTACTTTATTTTTATGATCAAATTTTGTATTGGTCAGTTATTTATTTAATAAAAACACCCGTTCGATAGCTTAATAAAATAACATCAAATATTTTCAAATAGCGCATAGTAACTATATTATAAATTTAAATCAATAATCTAAAATAAAAACATCAGAAAAGTAGTATAATTGGCTTTGTATTATACTTGGATCTTTGTAGATGGATGTTTATGGTATACCGAAGTTCAGCTCTTATGCCTATTCTTCTAAGGTCTAATGAAAACGTTACATTGGTGAAAATGTGATACGGCGGTTAAACAGAGGTTGATCTGTACGACCCGGAGTATTCCTCTGAAAGAAAATCGATTTTGGACGATTGTGGCGGTTGGGAGTGTTGTATAAAACCACATGTTAAAAATACAGAAGATAATTTACCGAGGCATATGAAATCATTCTACGGTTCTATTATTCCTATTGGTAGTTTGATTCGTCCAATCAGAATATGGATCAATCAAATCTGTCAGTGTAGAAACTAATTAATAGAAACATTAACGTATTCTCTCAAAAAATAATTCTTGGAGATTAATATTTTTGTATAAGCTATGAAAATAAAATATGTATTAAAAAAATTGAATATAGGATAATTCTTGAAACTCATAAAAATACAGAAGATTTAAATAACAAATAATATGTATCAGCGTAGACTGCAGTCATTTCAGAAGTTAAAAATATGCATAGGTATTATTTTTTTAGCTTCCAAAAGATTCCAAATTTCATTTCGCAAAATTGTTTTTAAGCGTTATTCATGCACGAGCCTGCAATATGAGAATAATAAGAATGCAATGGATAGAATGATAAAAAATAATTCCATGGCTTAACTAAATTGTTTCGGAATACCGCGTATTTAAATTTCCTTTTTTTTCTGTTGTGGATGTCATAGATAACTTGTTATGACTTTTCCCCATCTTTTAACGAATCCCCCCCTCAATAATGAATTGCAAAACTCGTCATTTTCACTTCTGCTGCTATTGTTTGAAGAATTTTAATTCATTATGCCTAGTCGTGTTGTGTCAAAGAAATGTCGTTAGTCGCAAGAGTATGGCTAATTAATTTATGAATATTTCGGTTTAAATTTGGTTTTAAAAATATATTTAAACACGTTTCGATGTTTAGAGAACGTGGTAATAGGAATAGATTTCTGAATATCTTTACCATGGAAATGTTGTGTGAAGTTATACTAATATAAAAATATTCCACACGACGATCAAATGGCATTAAAAAAATGTCAGTGACCAGATGCGAAGGGAATATAGGAATATGTGGAGAAGTATGGGGGAGGTGTGAACAATATCGGTTGTTTAAGTATTCAAATATTTAATTGTTGTTAATTATATTTTAAATCCTCACAACATAGAGTTATTTCAAATTGATGGTTATTTAGTAGTTGACATTGAGAGTGCTTTCATGAATAACGTTAAAAAAAAGCTATTTTTTTAGTAATCACGATCTTATTATATAATTTTAATTGTAAATTTTGAAGAATTACATTGCAGTTTAACATGAATACATCACCGCCACACTGTTATTTCCTGACATACTTCTCTGATTCCTTATCATTCATACATCGTGTCATGCACGCACGTCGATTTCTCCGACTCCTCACGTGACCGACATTCGATATTTGATTTATTTGATTGTGTAACGTTTTCCCCGGTCTTTTTCTCTTTCTAGTTAAATTTACATCGTTAACATTTAATTTTTTAGCTTTCTTTCTTTATTCATTCTTTCCATGTGTTCAAACCATCTTAACCACTTAATGCTCGTTTTTTTTTTTACGAAAATAGAATCAGAAATATCAGGTGATTTTATTTTTTAATTAAAGAATTTATATAATTTAAAAATAGTCCAGTTCCAAAAAGAGGCGAACTCTGTTCGTTAGTTTACCTTATGTAACACAAACAAGTGGAAACGCGCGAGCAGTGCTCGGGTTGGCGCGATACGATACATGCGCCGCGCGCGAGCACTGCTCGTTCAAAAGCATTAAGTGGTTAATGTTCCTTTCCTTATTTTGTTAATAAAACTTTTATTCGCACAGCATTCAGTTCTTATATAATATTTTTATTCGGCACTCTATCATACACAGATTTTACACACATTCGTCTACGAGATGTGTTTATTATTTAAATCATACATTTATTTTAAATAGATAGACTGTACAATGATAAAACTCCATTAATGAATACAAAAAAAAACCACGAAAACATTTAATGCAGTATTATAAAAAAACGTAGAGAGAAATGTTTTGAATTTTATGGGCTACACCCCTCTCTCAATTTTCTCTTTATTATACAGTTGTTAAAAAAATATGTGTACTTTATGTATACATTCTGTCAAAAGTACTGAGAATTTGTTATTTCAAAAGCCCGCGCTAATGATTAAAAAATATTCGTAAGTTGGTAGCAATGTCCTATATTGTATTGTATAAAGTGCGATCAGTCAGTCATTTTGTTGACTGATCGCGCTCATTTTACAACCACCACAGCAGCAAGTTGAATCAGAACACTTCAGTCACGATTTTAACAATGATTAATGAAATTATTGAACAAAGAGTTAGTCTCAAATTTAATTTCATGTGGAGAGTTTTTTTCTTTTTACATAGTGTTTGAATGAGAATTGATCTTTAGTTGATCTATCAATATGTAAACTTTTCAATTCATAAAATAATCCAGAAAATAATGTAGATTTTTTTTATATGTACGAGTATTATGGGAATCAATTGAATGAACGACCTTCGTGACCGAGTTGCTACGACTGCCACACCGAAGGTCCCAGGTTCGCTTCCCGGCGATAGCAGTGTGATTGTCACACTATCTTTGGTCCGGTGTAGAATTCACGTAATTCAATAAAATGGCGATAGATTAGAAACCAATTACATGTCACGAGAATCACTATGATAGCTATACGAGTATATACCCTTTGCATCGATTTGGCTCACGCCGCGCCGTAATGATGTAAAGAGCAAGTCAACAGAGTAATAAAAAAAGGATAATATTGACATTCGACACTTTTTGATAATGATAACTTCTTATAACAGACGTTTTCATTAATATTAAATACACATAATTTACTAATTTTAGTTAGTAAATTATGTGAATAAAATAGGTAATAAATAAAATAGTATAAAATAGATAATAATGTTTTAACATTATTAATTATCATCATATAATTAGGACGAAAAAATTTCGAGAAAGAAGCCGACCGAAAAATTCAGTTGGGTTGGGCGGCCTTTGGGAAATTACGTCATGTTCTCACTTCCAAAATACCACAATGCCTCAAGACTAAAGTCTTCACCAGTGCGTCTTGCCAGTCATGACGTACGGAGCCGAGACGTGGACATTGACAAAAGGTCTAGTCTACAGATTCAAGGTCGCCCAGCGTGCCATGGAAAGAGCCATGCTTGGAATAACCTTGAGGGACAGATTTAGAAACGAATTTATTCGATAACAAACCATGGTGACTGAGGTGGCTCTACGGATAGGCGGGCTGAAGTGGCAGTGGGCTGGCCATATCTGTCGGAGAACCGACAGCCGATGGGGAAGACGGGTTCTGGAGTGAAGACCGCGTACAGGATTCCGTAGAGTTGGACGTCCCCCTGCACGCTGGACCGACGATCTGAAGAGGATTGCTGGACATGGATGGATGGGAGCGGCAATGGATAGGGGGCGGTGGCGTGCGCGTTTTGGGAGAGGCCTACATTCATCAGTGGATGACAGACGGCTGATGATGATGATGATGATTATTATCTATTTTAAGAATAACTTACGATGTTTATGGACTTGGATTTGAAGGTGTGTATGTAGAGACTGTCCTTTTCTTATTTATACGTATTTATTAATATTTGTAATATCAAAACGAAGATTATATCTGCGAATGGATACAATAAAGCGATATGCTTATCGAGAACAAGGCTGTGAGTATGCGATTCAAATATTTATTCAAACATTTAACGTAACTAAGTTTTACAATACTAACGAGATTACGAAATCTGTATTAAAATGGAGGCTGGATCCGTATTAAAACTTTATTTGCACTTGTTTTCACAACGAGTTAGCATTTACGAGAGCTCGTATATTAGAGTTGTGAATGTTAAACCTTTTTGAGTAGGTTTTTGACGAGTTATTAGGTACAAGTACAGGTCTTACTTCTCTGCCTCTCTATGAAATCACAAGTCAGTAGTATTTTTTAAAAATAAACTCGAAACAATACATTTAAAAAAATGCGCAAGTCAATATTCGTAACTAACGAATGTAATTACTATATTTATCCGTCATTAAACCTTATTGCAAAAGGCCTATTACGTGTTTAATATTCCTATATCCGGGTCCTAATGAAGAACCTGTAAAAGAATCATAAGTCAGAACCCGGAAATTAGTACCGTAAGTCCTGGATAGCGTGGTCCTTTGAGAAGAAAAATGAATCGAACCCGGCTTTAGGAGAGTACTTAAATTTTTAAGACTCCTAGCAAGTAGAAAATAACCCCTGTTTTCTCATTTCTAATTTCAATTGCAATGAAAGATTAGTGTTTTAATTTATAATGTCGATTAATTTATTTATTATAAGTTATTTTCCCTGTACTTTTTTGTCACATATACAGGTATTATTTATATAACCCACAAGTAATATCATTCTCAATGTATAATAATAATAATTGATCTATTGGTGGCGATGAGGTTCGCAACCCATCACACCGCGTCTCCCGCGGGGCGAAAAAAAGAGGATGGAGTGCCGTATCGGTTAAAGTGTGACAGTCCATTCTTTTGCCTACCCTTTCGGGGAGACGGCGTGATGTTTAGTTTATTTTTGTTTATTCAAACATATTCGATAATAAGTTAATGTTGGGTTTATTATAAGGATGATAAGAAGGTTCCGGGTTCGATTCGCGGCGAGGGCAATGTGATTGTCACACTGTCTTTGGTCTGGTGTAGAATTCACGTGACAATAAAATGGCGATAGATTAGCTACCTATCACAAGTCACGAGAATCACTATGATAGCTATAATACCCTTTACATCGATTTAGCTCATGCTGTCATGATGTAAAGAGCGATTCAACAAAATAATAATCATAATTAGTTATGACTAATTGTTTGTACAAACATATATAACAATAAACATGTAATTTGTGTAACACGGAAAACTCTCTGGTGAATGTGACACAAATGGTAAATAAATAATAAAAATAAAGTAATATTCAACCAACATATTCTGAGTTTTACAAGAGTATATTTTAATATGAGATTAAGTAGCTTAATAATGTATATTATAAAATACAATATGCACTAGTTTGAGACTTTTTGAATCTTCGGTTAAATCAGCAATCCTTAGAATGTTTGGTTGTGTGACAGATCAGAGGTTCAAACATGTATTAGAGTTTGATCGGTTTTAGATAATGTATTGACTATCAATGATTGGTTGATTCACAACAAGAGTGCTTGAATACTAGTTTTGTGTCCCATTTATTGATTAACTCAGTCACTAATTACAAGTTGGGAGTACTCTACCTATCCGCGATATCTAGTATCTAGCGTCTGCTTCAAGTTTAATAGCATCACTGATAGTGTTTTGGGAATATTGAGTCAAGATAATATGGAACTTTAGCTATCCACCGCCCTTCAGAGCGTTATGGCGACCCTCGTCAATTTGAATAATGGATTATTGAAGAGGCTTGAAGATGACGCGTGATGGCCGAGACAAATCGAGGGCTAAACATTTTTCAAACGGAACTCTTAATCGTTTATGTCCCCGATTGCACACTGCAACAAAAATTACATATACATTTACAGTTAATTGAGAGTTTCACTAAAACATAGCGATTTAGTTTGAGAAATAAGAAGTACATAGTTTTCTATTTTATATTGGAAAATGTGTTATACAGAAAAGTCTAACATCTCTGTGGGCTTCATGGGATGTCACTTGGACCTTTGATGCAGTAGTCTCCCGTTGCTTTCCATATTATTATATAGATTTTCGTGAAATGTGATTTGGAAGCTAATCTATCGCCATTTTCATTGTCACGTGATTTCTACTATGGTAGACCAAAGACAGCGTGAGAATTTTAAGTTATTTTAATAAAATGTTATAAAAAACGTATATATCTTATTTTGAAATCAATTTTCCTTTCATCATTTCCTTGATGAAGCTTCGGTTGGAGAGAAACCGATGTGTAGTTAAAAAAAAACAAAATATAATTTCATAACCAACCATAAGTAAAATATTTTAATTTTACGTAGATTTTCACGGTTGGCAGCAACATGTTTTGTGTGATTTTGGGTAATACCGTGTGATTTCTTCTTCTCGACCGACGTTTCGGAGATCGTTGCAGTCTCCAGTCAGAAATAGACTATTTCTCACGTACACACTGTACAACAGTGAAGTACCTTAGCAGACACAGCTCATACCACATGTATTACCACCACCACATTACCCTGAAAGTGGAGACTACAACGAATTCCGAAACGTCGGTCGAGAAGAAGAAATCACACGTTGTTACCCAAAATCACACAAAACATATTTTAATTTATTTAGAAAAATATCACAAACCAACTATGTGTTAAATATTAAAGAAAATGCTACAATTTAACAATGCTGTTGAAAATAATGATACTGCCTGTAATATAAGTCTGTGACGATGCATAATAATTTATTGCCCGGTAAATCTCAGCGCAGTTGATTTTGAAAAGGTGGGCCGGAGTAAGACAGTGGCTAGACCGAAGTCTACAGAAAGTTGTAATTTCTTTTCTGCTTAGGCCTCAGTTTTCTAAACCAGGGTTTGAGAGGGATCGAATCCCTTTTAAAATTCTTCTTTCATAATCTGTTATTTGATGTTTTTATAAAATAGAATTAGTTGATGGATATTGCTTTAATATAATAAAGTTTGGTGTTGGACGATCGAAGTGTGCGCGGGTGATGCCTATTGGTGGCGATGAGGTTCGCAACCCATCACACCGCGTCTCCCGCGGGGCGAAAAGAGAAGGATGGAGTGCCGCATCAGTAAAAGTGTGACAGTCCATTCTTTCTGCCTACCCTTTCGGAGAGACGGCGTGATGGTCAGTTAGTTAGTTAGTTAAGTAAAAGAAAAATGTCATTTTCTTCCAATATTCAAAGGTATTTAAGAATTAAAATTTAATAAACAACTTTGTTTCTTTTCACAACTCTCATTTTTATGTTTACTATCAAGAATGTTGATCGATTTTCTTTTGATTTTCTTTTAAAATAAAATATTGTGGGTCAGTTACATTTAATTTTTCAATCAAAACATCCCTACAAAGCAACCCCTTGTAAATGTTTATTAGTACGTACAGGCAATCAGTCTACCCGTTTGACCCCGGACGAATCATTTCCGAAGTTTGATTTTAATAATCGTTAAACTCGCTGTTTTATGAGAAAATACTGAATATAATATAAAGTGACGGAAAGTAGTAAAATTCGGTATTTATGCGGAAGCACGCGGGAGGGTTATGACAAGCGATACCGAATACCATCCCACCTCCGTCTCCCAAATAATCATATCCGCTTTTAAGGGATCATAAAAGTTTATTGACAAAGTACACCCGCGGCTTACGAGAGGTACTCGAGCGTATTCGCCGTACAAACTCAGTGCTCGCGGAGAGGGGCACGTGAAATGATTACAATTTTTGTACTGTACATTCGCGCCAGATGATTTTATTATGAGCGGAGCACATAAAACCACATTTTTTAATCAGAGCCCTCGTACTTACCTATCCAAACTTAACCCCTTGCTGCACAAAGCGCGATAAAACGTATAGAATTTTTTTACAACATTTTGAATGTATACAAATACTTGTAGACGAACAACTGGATTTCACCCATTGCGGGCTATCAAGGGTGGTCTTACAGATTAACATATTATATACAACTCGTCATAAGTCCTGTAAACACCTCGATCAACCATATTCTGTTTCCAATTTGCATCTTCGTCTCTATTGAGATACAATTGATTCTCGTACAGAATTTATTTTTTATATATAATTTAAATATATCTTCTTCGATGGCCCTACAGCCCATATCGAGTCTTAGCCTCCAGTTTTCTTCGCCTCCAACCCCTCCTGTTCTCCGCTTCGACCCTCCAATATGACACTAGTAACAATTTCGCCCCATCTCTCCCAACTTCACCCTCCCATCGCTGCCTTGGTCGTCCAATTGGTCTTCTACCACCTGGGTGCCACTCCAGCAATCTTTTTGGGGTTCGCGATGACGGCATCCTCTGCACGTGACCGGCCCATCTCAGTCTATTCAGTCTGACCTGTGTGGAGAGCCTGGGAGCTTTGTAAATATAGTACAGCTCGTCATTATGCCGCATTCTCCAGCCTTCACCGTCATTTACAGGTCCTAGAATTCTGTGCAGCACCCTTTTCTCAAAAGTGTCCAGTCGCTGATTTCGCTGTCATTGTCCACGCCTCACATCCATAGGTCACTACTGTGTATAAATATATAATAAATAAATATATGAGACGATGATACTAATGTACTCGTACATTATATGTTATATTATGCAAACGAAATCTACAGTTTTTCCTTATTCATGATACAATATAAAATACTTGTATATTTAATCAAACAGTCGGTGCAAGTTTTCATTGGTAAATATATGTTTTTACCGCTTTACGTTCGCAGTGTATTGCTGTTGGTACGAAAACTTATAATTTCACGTAAACATAGCACACCACAAAGCAGAAACATAAGCAATTTTATAAACTATCAATGTCTATTATAAGTATTGTTTACACAAACTTTTGATTTTGTGCATTGCTTCTTTAGTTAACGCATAAAATCAAAGTTGCACAACGGGCAATGGAAAGATCCATGTTGGGTATCTCGCTTAGAGACCATATACCCAACGTGGAAATTAGAAGACGCACCAGGGATACGCATTGCGAGGATGAAGTGGCAGTGGGTTGGTCATGTGTGTCGATGTGTGTGGAAGATGAAACCAGAGGGTTACTGAATGGAGGCCAAGGTTGGGCCGGAGAAGTGTCGGGAGACAGCCAACCAGGAGGAGCGATGATAATATTGTGCGGACGGCGAGAAGGGCCTGGAGAACACTGGAGAGAGACCGAGAGAGATGGCGTGGGGGTGGAAAGGCTTACGTCCAGCAGTGGATGGAGACAAGCTGACGAAGTCACAAACTTTGTGTTAGGCGAATTATATTTTATGTTTTCGGAACGCCTGAAAATAGTTGACGATGACTTGATGTAAATTCCATGATTCCAATTTTTTAAGGATTTCCAGCCAGTCGCAATCAACCCCTGGGGGTCTGTATAAAACCGACGCTCGTGAAAATTCACTTACAGCGAATTTAGCTGCTACTTGCAGCGTCATTACGTGGCATCGTAGATATTATAACTTATAAATATTCTACTGTATACAGTAGAAATCTGATTATCCGGATCAATTGGGACCGGACCCCGTTCGGATAGTGGGTTTTTTCCGGAAAAAGAGTCTATTTTAATTAATTACTGTGTGTATTTTGAAAATGGGAGAAAGAAATCGTTTTATAAAGGAAAAGAGCTTTTAATCAATTAAATGAAAAGGCAACCCTTTTACATGTTAAGCGTAGTTACAAAGACTGTACATTAGTACAGTATGTACATACCGTCATTGAAAGTCATTGCTTGCTAAATATCTCGGTCAATTAAAGCTGTTTGACTGTCACCATCCGTTTCCGCGTAGACAGAATCAATATTTTGTATATCACAGTACGTTTCCGTCTTATTTTTTCTCCTGAAATTCTGAAAGCGATTCGGATAATCAGCGATTCGGATAGTCGGTTTGGATAATTGGAGTTCTAGTGTACAATATTATATTTGCAATTGACGCTCGACGCTGTTGCTCGCAGCGATGAGCGAATTCGCTTGGAGCGTCGTTTTCTTGGTCCTAGGGTTAGACAATTAAGGCTGTAAGAGAATCCGAGACATAGAGGTTTTGAAATACCAGCACAGCGAGAGCAAATATGGTTCACAGAGAAGTTAGGCTAAGAGCTTGTGTATTTATTAAGATGAAACACATTTTAATACAAAGTAAACTCGCAGAGCGCCTGTTAAGTAAAATGGGGTCAGAAAAACAGTGCGCCTTTGTTGTAGGTATTCTCCTAAGGTCGGGGGATATTTTCTTTAGCTAAAGATGCGGGATCTGTGGCGGAAAAATGGGGGTCGGGACCCCCTCGACGAAGCGGGCCGGACAGGGCTCACTCTGCCTGATTGGTTGGCAATACTTTCCCAGAAGACGTTTCCCCATCTCATCTTCACTGAGTATCCACGTATTATGCTAGATGCTATTAGGTAGATTTATGTTTTGCTAGCCTAAATATATTCACCCTTATGATAAATGTATCACAAATCTAATAATAATAAAAAAATTGAATATTGATCAGGTGGGGAGCCGGAGAAATTGAAGACTACAGGGGAAAAACAAGGAATGTCAGTTAAAATTCGAAATAAATGTAAAAATGCCATCTAGCGGCATTTGTACGTATCTATCCACGGTAAAATTTTCATATTCAAAAATCATGTGTGTCATCGACTATGGCCAGATAATCGATTGCTAATTGCAAAGAAATATATAGACTTTGATTAGCTTTATTCTCAATTTATTCAAATTAACCTTCTACTGACATTCCTTGTTTTTTGCCTGTTGTCTTCAATTGACGTGCGTGCATGACACGATGCAGGATGCACGATGTCAGGAAAGAACAGTGAGAAAGTTTAGTCTGCCTATCCCTTCTGGGAGATGACATGATAGTTAGTTAGTTAGCTAATTATGAAAAAAAAACTTTTAACAATTTCCAAACATGATAATATTAAACATTTTTAATATATTTTGTGAGAGGTATCCATTTACTACGCATCAAAAACATGTTTATGGAAAAATATGCTTCAAATCGTTAAAATGGATATGAATTTATTCAAAGCGTTTTTTCAAAAGCTTTAATGTACCATTAAATTTCTCGGAATCTTTCGTGGAATGTGTTTCTAAAGATTATTTTAGGAAATAAAAAATCTGTTTACCGAAGTTAAAAATGGCTCTGTTTAATTTGGGTAATTTGTTTGACGAATCGATTCCGAGCTGCGGTTTGATTGCTAATGGAAGTAGAATAAAACTGCGCACTTTGAGCTAACTGCCGGACCGTAGTGAAAACACTTGACATCGGGTCCTTTAAAAGCACTTTGCGAATCAATTACGCTGCATTATTAAACATTAACTTAAAACTCCGGAACATTTTCCAGCAGAAATGAAAATTTCTATAAACCAAGATTTTTAAAATAAAAAAAATAAAAATAACAACGCAACTCTTAGCGATATATCGTTGTTCGCAAAACCGTTGAAAAATGGTAAGTACAAGGTGTTTTCAAAAAGTATCGAACCATATCTTTTTTCCGCGTAAACCGATGGAACACGGGAGACTTTCTTCAGTGTAGATGTAGAGGAGACACTCATGCGCAGTCATGAATTTTTTCCCGCCTGCAGAAAGCGTCGGTCGCTGGTAGTCGGCCAACGAGTGAAGGCGTGTAGTGAGCGGTCGTCGGATTTCAGTGTTTATAAAATTTCTCCATCATGATAACGTTGACAAGGAGACAGCCTAAGCCCATTTCTGTTCAATATGATAATGGACGAACTTATAGAGGAGACCCAATCGCTTCAACTGGGATATAGGATGGGAGAGCAAATTGTCAATGTGGTCTATTATGCATACGATGCTATAATCATAGCTGAAAATAATAATGACTTACAAAAAATGCTAGACAGACTACTCGTACATCACGCCTGTAAGAAAAACAACATGACGATCTCTATCGAAAAGACAAAATGTATGACCTTTTCCAAAACACCCAAAACATGTAACCTGGTTATAGAAAATCAACCCATAGAACAGGTCAGGACCTTCAAGTATCTAGACATAGACCTGGTGGGAGGAGATGATCTGCGGGAAGAAATACAAGCCTATGTTAACAAGGCAGCTGTATTCTCCGGTGCTCTAAAATTCATAATATGGAAAAACAAAGACATGGCCATTAAGAGTAAGATGATAATCTATAAAGCATGCGTAAAACCAATAACTACATATGCCGTCGAAGCAAGGGCAGACACAGTAAGGACCAAACATGTTTTGAGGACTTTAGAGATGAAGACACTGAGAACGATAGCGGGCAAGACACTGAGAGATCGCGTGAGGAACACCAGAATAAGAGAGATATTTGAGGTTGAGAAAATTATAAGATGGAGGAGATAGCGAAAAAGGGACTGGTACGGTCATGTTCGAAAAATGGATACCACCAGAATCCCCTATATTGCACTACTAGAATAATCAGCCTTATGGGACTCGTCCTCGTGGAAGACCTGCTAAAAGATGGACGGACTATTTCGGATTTCCAAATTAATAAATGTATTCTTACCAACCAAAGGTTCGATACTTTTTGAACACACTCCGAT
This sequence comes from Lepidostoma basale, assembly GCA_022606425.2. NCBI lineage: Eukaryota > Metazoa > Arthropoda > Insecta > Trichoptera > Lepidostomatidae > Lepidostoma > Lepidostoma basale. Next base: position 749,951 of record JAHDVF020001237.1, on the reverse strand, counting down.
TATCATAGTTGCTTAAATACTCAAATAAATGCTCAAATTAAAATAATGAATTGAGATAAATAGTGCATCCCGTTCGCACGCTCGCACGAACAAATGAGAGAGAAAGACCTGGCGCATACTCGTGCGGTATCACTTTCACAAGACGATCTATTTCGCGAGACAATCCGTGAGGTGTCTCTTTCACGCGCGAACTATGAATTATGCATTAAAAAAAGACCTACGTATGATTGTTTTTCTGATTAGCATTTTGAAAAACATTGTAGCAGTCAAAGAGTTAAAAAAAATTTCAAAAACCTTCAATGTTGATGAATACTCGTACACAAGTATATTTGATTTAAAACAGCTGAATACATATTAAAATTTTATTTAACAATGATGTATAAGTACCTATTTAAAAAAAATTTTTTTAAAGACTAATATCAAGGATTTATATCAATGATATTAGAATTTATTTTACAATCTTCAATGTGAGCAGAAAATAGCTCATTATTATGAAGAAGGAATCTGGTCGTGTCCAGGCTTGAACCCATGTCCCCTGGATCAGGTGCCAAGCGTTCTATCCCCTAGACCACCACCCGATTATATTAATAGAAACGTCAGTATTCTAGAAATTTTATTATGTTTTACGAGAGTGACATGTTTCGCCTTGTTAACATTTGACAAAGCTCTAGAAAGGCGAAACATGTTATTCTCATAAAATAAAATAATATTTCTAGAAAAGTGACCTAAATAGTTCATTAGTTGTTGAAATATTGTTTTAATTTTGAAATATTTTAGAATACTCCATAAAAATGATAAAAGTACTCGTATGTATAATGTATATAGTAAAATTTTCTGAGAAACTCCGTATCAATAAAGGGATTATGAAATCCACATTTTTATTAATTTACGTTTGTTATTTGACATGCTTTTCTGTAGTAAGGCATTTTGGCAATAAAAACACTTCACCAAAAGAGATACAGAATCAAGTTGTTTTCATTCTTTGGATTTGCGTGTTAGTGAACTGAAAATTATGGATTAGGGCCGGAAGAAAATAATCCCTCTTATTAACTCATGCAAGGAATACGCGGAGCTTTCAATAAGGCGCATAATATAGGACATGGGTTGAAGTTGTTTTGATAAACTTACCAAGTAGAAGACAGGGGTGTACAGCCCGAAGGCCGCGGTCCCGGAAGCGAGGAGGAGCATCTGAACAGTTCTGCTTCTCAGGGGAGAGAAATCGAAGAATGGAGGCTTTGGGACGCGGATGTGGGTCTTCTTCTCCTTCACCTGGACATGAGTAAATCCTTTTAATGCAATTAATTTAAAATAACAATACTAAATATTTATATACGTATTATAAGTATTCTTATTATTTTCTGTGTCATATCAGGTGTCCTTTATGATGGCCATCACGTCTGCAAATATTTCTCTGTATAGTGTCCCTTGAGAAAACTGGAAAACTCCAGGTGTTTATAAATAGGTGACTTCGCTCAATATTCAAGATCTTTTGGCCCCAAACAGTATCAAATGCCGTTTTCTAGACCATGGCAGGCGAAAAGCTAAATAGAGAACAAGTCGTTAGATGCAAATGGCAGTGGATCGGTCACACTCTGAGACGGAACCCAGCTTACATCGCTCTGGGCGCACTAGACTGGTCCCTTGTGGAGGGAAAGAGAAAGCGAGGCATACCTAGAGCCACCTGGAGCAGAGCCCTGCAGGACGATGTTAAAGCAGCAGGCCTCACTTGGGATGATGTTAAGCATCAGGCATGCGATAGAGTCGGGTGGAGAAGGTTCCTTGAGGCCCTCTGCACCACGGAGGTGTGATAGGACCAAAATAATAAGAAGAAGATAGTGTCCCTCGCGATAATTCATTCACGCTCCTTATTCAAGTCCAATATCTTATATTGCGTAGCCAAGACGTTTGACTCCTGCTAGGTCTATACGTTATTCAATCTTCCTCATTATCATGAGTTGGGGGATCTTATATGTTTCCACAGAAGACGTGAGATAGGAAATTTTACAGACTTCAATGCATTTTAACAATTCCTGCAGCAATGAGCTCTCCTCAGGACTTTTTATATACGAAGGAAATATCTGCTCATGGTGTGCGAAGCATTCTTATGTGTACCTACATTTTAAATACCTCTAACCGGTTTAATGAATGCTCTTTTAGAGTCCAGGCTTCCGATCTATACAAGATAACAGACCAAACATTGTATTTCAACAGTAGCGAAATATGCTGCTTTACAAAAAACTTTAATTAAATAAAGTTATTATTTATATAATCATTTTATTAGTTTTAACAGTTGGCAACAATTAATATAAAACGATAGTGAAGAAAGTATCTGTTAGATGACATAACTTGATCAATAAAAAAATGAAATGTCAGCCGTATTAGGAATTGTGAAAATCGACATGCGTACATGGCATGTTGTTTACTTGTGCGATAGAAGAGTGTGACGGTATACTGTCTCTGCCTATAATACTGGAGAAATCAAATTATGGTTATTAGTTAAAAAAATATTCACGAAAAAGCCAAATCTATTTGTTTTCGACTATATACAGTAATATATAATAATATTAATCAGATCCCTTGTGAGCTACATGGAAATAATGGATGAAAAAATAATGGTAAAAACGTATATGTTAAAACTCCAAATCCGGCAAAATAAGGCTATCCGTTTATCGCTTGGTGCGCCTTCATGGACCAGGATCACACAACTGCACCTAGAATCGGGAATCCCGATGATAGATGAATTCATTCTGAAACTTGCCGAACGTTTTTACAAAGGACTCCCTTCACATCCTAACCCCACAATAAAAGACCTCTCAAAGTACGACCCAAACACCTACAGCCGCCACAAGCGCCCAAAATCAATGCTCCTTCAGCGGAACACTCCGGGCCACACAAATCATGCCCCCGCATAAACTAACAACCCACCAAATCACCTTCCAACAATGTTCTCATCAGACGTAAGAGGAATAGCCACATGAGCTGAACATCTGTAAGCCAGAAGATCCAAGTCCAAGTCAATCTAAATGAAATTAGAAATAGAGGAAGACCGAGGAAAATGTGCCATGATCAAATGAATCAAATACTGAATGTTGGCCACGTGAGTTAGAGAAATCGACGTGCGTGCATGAAACGATGAATGAATGTTGATAAATGGAGAGAGTATATCAAAAAAGAAAAGTGTGGCAGTTCATTCATTCTGCCCACCCCTTCAGTGAGACGGCGTGATGGGTTAGTAAGTTAATTATCTTACCGATGCGATGATTCAAACTTTAACTAATATTAAATTCGTATTGAAAAACTGAAAAATTTCGATTACATTTACCATCTAAATGACAATTGTTTTTATGTTGGGACCATTCCTAGAATTCCGCGACATATAATTTCATATAATTGAATCTTTATATTATATGAAATTATAAAGTTAATAATTATTTTACAGAAGGAGAGGGTGGAATTTGACCCCCATGAGTCCAGACGACTAGTCCCCGTTCCACGGTGCGGGCGGGAGGGGTTCAAAAGGTTGGGTTGATTTATTAGGGGCGTGGAGAGAACTTTTTGTGTAAGATCAACAATGAAATATTGAACAAATCAATCATTTATTGATTTTTACCCAAAATGATAAAAATGAAAAGCAATGCGTCGGAACGTTGTGAACTATTTTTAGCGAGGTATTCATTATTTACATTAAAACTGTACACATAATATAACAGTAAAAAACTGTTACAGAAAATTACTAAACGAAAAAACGTGTAAAAAAATCTTATTAACATATATAATTTTCTATGTTTTTCTAATTATCTTTACCCAAATTTTTAACTTAAAGTTATTTTCGTGCTGATTGTTTGCTAGTATGTCTACAGGTCAATTATTTAATAATTAAGTCGGTTATAAAAATTAGAAAGTAAAAACAGTTTGTGAAATATGTGTGAAACGGGAAATTCTGGAAGAAATGGGCGAATTCGTATATTCGTGAACTATGTTTAGAAAGGATGAGAGAGTGGAGAGGGGTACGGAAAGGAGAATTAGTTCAGGACACAGATTGAACGGTGTGCTAAAAGTTGTTATCGCAAACTATAGCCTATCCAAAAAATCAAAGATGGCAGTTCACAGTGGTATTCTTGTACCGATACTTACATATGTATTGAAAGCATTGAACTGGTAAGAAAATAATTAAAGTAGATATAATGTGGCAAAATGATTTTTTTCTTTTTTGAACGATTATGTAAATCTCCATATTAAATAATTAATATGAATGAAAAGGTCTGTTTTCTAGAAGTTTCGTTATGTTTTATATGAATTACATTTTTCGCCTGTCTAAGGCATTATCAAATATTTGATAATGAAACATTTGATAATGCCACAGACAGGCGAAACATGTCGTTTACATAAAATACAATAAAACTTCTAGAAAACAGACGTTTTCATCAATCTTTATATGATAGTGTCGATCTTCAATATAAGAATAAAATGTAGACCGACAAAAGAATTGTGAACAAAACAATGAAGTAACATTAAAATTGATTGGACACATGTACATTAAATGAAGAAACGCTGTATGAATTCTGAGAAACGGAAGAATGATTAGCAAGTATTTTTTTCCAATTTCTCATGACACAATGTAGAATCTAATTTTGTTAGTTGAACAACATGCTCGCTCGTTAGTTCTATTATATATTATGTATAAGGTTTCTTTTAAGTTAAATTGAGTCTATTTTTTCGACCCAGAAGTTGCCATGGGAATTTAAAATCCATGTCCGGATAACTTTGAATTACTTTCGGGGAGATAGTCAAAGAAAACTTTCGGTGCCCACCCTTTAGAAGGGGTCGGGTCGGGAATATTCAACGAATTACGCTTACCGATATTGATTTTCTGCATTTTATAACCAAATTGTTAACAAATTCAAGAGTCCCCTATCGGCAATCAAATGTGAATATGTTGTAGGAATAAAATTATTATTTTGATAGAACACGCCATTCTCACAGATACGTATTTTCAAAACATTTTCATATTAAAGTTAAATTCACATAGAAAAATCGATTTCAAATATGAAAACCAAAACATATTTTTTCTAATGTATATAATTTAAAAATGCGTTCGGAAGGTTTTTACTTTTTATTTATATTTTTTTGTAGTTTTAAGCAAAAATTAATTAAAAAATTTACAAAATAGATAATTAGTATTAAAATATCAGAAACATTTATTTTAAATCAGAAATTTGTCTTTTCTCAACTTCTCAGTAAGGAAATAAAAATATGGGGGAGGATCTTACCTTTTTCCTTTGATTTTTGAGATGGAGTATCGCCCTCCTCTGCGGGTGATAGAGCGAAGCACTGCGGTACACCATGCCCAGGAAGAAACTTAGCACCAGAAGAGCTGTCACAGCCTGTAGACCGAGTCTCCACCCCAGTTTCCTAAATAAACATTTCAAGTTTTGATCTCAACATGTCCATACATACCGAGGGTTAATTAAATTCCTAGAACGTTTAAAGGATACAAAATTTTAATCAGGAAAACTATCCCTAGTTTAAATAAACATTAACTATTCGTATTATTATTATTATTTTTTATATAAAAAAAGAAAAAACGGTGAATTCGTGGAACATAAATTAAAAAGACAATATGTGCACCATCTAAAAATAACATTTTGTGTTAAATTATTATTATTTTGTTATTTTATTTTATATCATTGTATTTTATATTATTTGTTTTAGACTTATTTTGTGGGTGTTGGACGATCGAAGTGTGCGCGGGAGATGCTTATTGGTGGCGATGAGGTTCGCAACCCATCACACCGCGTCTCCCGCGGGGCGAAAAGAGAAGGATGGAGTGCCGCTTCAGTAAAAGTGTGACAGTCCATTCTTTCTGCCTACCCTTTCGGGGAGACGGCGTGATGGTTAGTTAGTTATAAAAAAAGATTAACCCTAAGAATTTAAATTGTATTACAATTGTATAATATTAAATAAATTCTATTAGAATTTATTTTACAATCTTCAATATGAGCAGAAAATAGCTTATTATCATGAATAAGGAATCGGGTCGTGTCCAGATTCGAACCATGTCCCCTGGATCAGGAGCCAAGCGTTCTGTCCCCTAGACCAGTAAGCCGGATGCAGGTGTGCCGCGGTCAAATACATAATGAAAAAATATTTAGTTATAGTCGGAAGTCGTGAATTGCGAAAGAGTCGACTCTTTCGCAAATCAGCCCAGGAGACGTTGGTGACCTTTTTATATATATTCAGCTTTTTAGTGAAAATCTGATTGAACATTTTTGTTGGCGACCTTTTTTTAGGCCATTCGTGAAAAATCGAACATTCGATTTTCCCGAATGAGCTAAAAAAAAAGTCACCAACATCTCTGCTGAGCTGATTAACTAACACCCACGCCCAGATCGCATTTTAGCTTTAGGTGTGCCGCGGAATTATAGGAAGAACTTAGGTGTGCCGTAGGTGAGAAAAGGTTGCGGAGCACTGCCCTAGACCACCACCCGATCTTAATTATCTATGTTACGATTTTTCTGGAATACTTGTAATTTTGAAGTTGCAGGCGACTTGGACGCATCTGTAATGTTTGTAATCTTTAAAATAAATAAATGAAAATGAAATAAATTTTAATGTAAAAGCGATTGTTTTGTCGATTTTCCAGAGATTTTTTATTCATATATAAAAGTATAAATACTTCATACAAGACAATCGTGTTTACGTTATAATCCAAATTTTTTATAGCTTTGTATTGTACGCCCGAAGAAATTTATACAATTTTAAGAGATAACAAATAACTGAAATTACCTACGTGATACATACAAACAAGCAAACGAAATAATGGAACTTTGAAAGCGTCGTCCTGCTGAATTTTGCACGCCTTATCTGGCGTTTGTATTATAATTAGTTTTAATATTGGACAACGTGTTCGATAGGGGGCAGTCTCCGCGCAAGGTGCGGTCTGTCTCTCCATAATTTGGCTCCATATTGCTGTCGGTGTTTGCACTGGATGTAGGGGACGAGTACCCTTCTCCCTTCTCCTTTTCGTATCGGTGTTCGGAATCTTAATCGCTATTACTGGCCGCTCTAAATGTACGGCCGAATTATACGGCAGCGGAAATCAGTGCCATCCGAAAATCACTCTTCTTTCATTCACTTGACACGCGTTGTTTATCTAGAACAATCTGAAAAGTAGTAATCTCGTCTTACTATTATTGAATTAAGTGCTTTATCTATTGTTAAATGATAATGCTATATAATTTTCTATTCATGATGTCTTCGATCAGTGGCGGTACTCCCATAGAAGCCCATAAAAACCCGGCTTGCGTATAATTTTTTTTTAATCAAAACCTCTTCTGGCTTACAGAGGTTTCAGTTCTTGTGGCTAATACTCTTACGTCTGATGGGAACATTGTTGGAAGGTGATTTGGTGGGTTGTTGGTTTATGCGGGGGCACGATTACTTAGATTTGAGGGTTTTGATTCAAAATTTCTTACGCAAGCCGGGCTTCCGGGCTTCTATCGGAGTACCGCCACTGTCTTCGAAATTACCCATCACTGTGTGTTATAAACTCAAATTTCAATTACGAAAAAAATAAGTCTTTGAAATTTTACAACTCGAAACATGAATTTATATGATATTATACTATATTGTAAACGAATAAAATTGTTTGACAATGCCTAAACAATAACAATTGTTGAATATTTGATAATGCCTTAGAAAGGTGAAACATGTCATTTCCATAAATTATAATTATAATTAATTTTGTGATTTGTACGCGATTAAATAAAATTGTGTGCTAAAACGCGAAAGGAAATCACTCAGAAGCATATCTGGCAATACATTACGAGATAGAATCTTCTTCTTCTTGAAGAATAATGAAGTCAAAGATAAGGGAAATATGCGAGGTCGAAGACGTCGTTAGGTGGGGGAGGCAAAAGTGAAGATATTGGTATGCACACGTGAAAATAACGGATCCACCCATCACATTGTGTTAAACGACCAACCCCAAGGCAGATAACCTCCCTGCAGATCACTAAAAAGATAGATCGACAGCTAGGAATCGACTTCACAGGAAGCTAATCTCTCCAGAAATCAGGCCACAAAGCCTAGACTAAGACGATGAAGAAGAATAAATGTTTTGTAAGATAATAAATGTGATGATGCTTCTCATAACCCATACATTTATAAATGAATATATGTACTCGTACATAGATAGATAAACACACAGACAAAAACTTTACTGTATGTACTATATCGTACACATATAATTTAAAGACATAAATCAAATGTCATTTGAAATATCCAGGAAATCAATGAATTTAAATGTCTTCTTCTTCTTAAACTGGTAAGATGCCACTTGGGCCTGTTTGTGTAGAGTTTACTGCCTCTTGCGATGTGGATTCCCAGCTATCATTCCATCTCTTGGGAGTCTTCCAGGCATCCTTCTTCTCTCTGGTTTCCTACGTAGGGCAAGGTGTGGTAATCTGTGAGTCCCTCCAATACTTTCTTCTCTGTCTTTCATTACTGACAACCGCCTGAATGGTCATGTTTCTCTTTCTGCTTCTCAATTTAAATGAAACTTTAATTAACTATTCTCTTATTTTTTAGTTTATGTCGGCATGTTAACTATTGCATACATTTTCCACGGAGGCGTAAGTGTATTTTGGATTAGCTTAAATTATTTACGTGACGATTATATTTAATTTACTATTAAATACATTTAGAGGGCTAACATAATATTACACATATCACTTGCTCTCACGAGCATTGGGTTGAACTAATAAAAAATAATAATTCTTTTAATGCAACAATGATCAATAATAAGATGCTTATTTCAAATATACGCGCATATCTTGTCTCCGTTGAGGATACAAAGCCGTCATCAGTACATCCACCCAGAGGACGGCCCTCATTAGAGACTCTTCTTCTAACTCTTGAATGTGATGAAGTGAATGCAAAACTTTGTTCTTAAATTATTTCAAGAAAACCATTATTCCGCGGGTGAAAGCGGAAAGGTTCGTTAAAGAAAAATACAAGAAGTGCTTCTACAATATAACATTTTTGTGGATTCAAATCCCAAGAAAGAGAGTAAGCTAAATTGGCCATTAATAAAATCAATATCACTTGCGCCATCTAAACTTAATTTTACAATGTTGACAATTTGGCTTGATATAAACAAAAATAAACAAACGTTTTGATTTTCTTTACAGTTATTATTATTAAAAAAAAATACATTGAATATTGGTACATATTTAATGATTTCTAGAATAATAAACAAGATACAGGCGACCCTCGACTTTCGAAAGATCGTCTTTCGCACAATTCGCTATTTCGCACAATTTTCGACCGTCGTTTTTTGTTCGATAAACTATCGCTCACGTGTCGCTCACTTGTGTCTCACGTGCAGTCGCTCTTATCTCCGTTTATATACGTTTGAAATAAATTCTGACTTGCTTTGCAGTACGGATCGACACTAGGCGTTTTGCCGGTTTATCTGTTTATATATAATACAATATATACGTTTTCATATTTCGCCCTTACATTAGATCAGATGATCCGCGATCATTTTTGACCCTGAAGAATGCCAGGAAACTATCACAAACTCGTAGTTTTAATGATGAATGAAGTAAACTTGACTTTTACAATAAAAAATGTGAATGAAGCCTTCATGCATCTTGATCAATTTTTGGCTATCATGGACGAATGTGATCCCAATATAGAGCGTACATATATCTCAAGTACGCAGGCCAATCGAACAAGACTCGGCATGTTATAGAACTCTCTATCAGGAAAAGAAAAAAAGGGGGGATTCAAAAATCTCTTGACAAATTCGTAAAGAAGAGTCCTGATTCGTTTCGTTATTATATTATTTATGTATGTATGTATGTGATTGATAAATAAATACATAACTGAAAATATTCACCATTTTGATGTTTTTTTACATGACCTCGACTTTCGCACATTCAACTTTTGCACGCATTTTTGGGATCAATTAAGTGCGAATGTCGAGGGCCGCCTGTATCTAACGATTTAAAAAAAACTAATTATTAAGATTGTCTAATAATTTTACTGAAATCTCATGATGGAAGTTCATTTAAAAAAAATTAACACAAACTACATCCAATTTTGTCTTAATTTCGACAGGGACTGGTTTCGCCTGTCTGTCGATTTCAGTCAGCCTGGTGAAACTGGTTGCTGTCGAAATAAAGATAAAAATGGAAGTAACAAGATTAAAATATATTGAATATATACGTGTATTTTCGAAATGTGAAACCCTCTGACATAATAATGGCCACCTTTAAATTAGCCGTTTTCTTCAGACATTAGCAATACCCCAAATAATATTGCCATAGTAAATTTTTAGTGCCATTCTTTATGATTTGAAAATAATGGTTTTACATTACAAATACTTTTATAATGTGATGCGACGTTTCCACACCCCGTTTAATGTCAATAAATAACAAAAACACCCCTATGGAAGAATAAGAAGGAGAAAGTAGGATAAATGCCATAGAAATGAAATCACTGAAAATAATAGGCGGGAAAACGATGTATGATAGAATATCGAACAAATAATTAAGGAAGGAATGTTAGGTAGAATATTACGTCTAAAAAAGAATCACTAAGATGTTTTGGAAATACGGAGTTAATGAATGAGAGAAGAATGTTAAAAAAGTTGTATACGAGCAGTGTGAATAGAAAAAGAAGCAGTGAACGGTCGAAGAAAACATAGCATGATAAAATTAATCAAATAATTATAGCCGGCCACATCCGAAGTCGGAAATATTGACGAGTGTGGGTGCTACGATATGATAGAGGAAGCTAAGTCAGGAAAGAGCAGTGTGGTTGTCCATTATCTTTACCTACCCCTCCGGGGAAACGGCGTGATTGTTAATTAGTTATGTGAATAAATGTAGTTATACTTTGTATTACAACACTTTTAATTTTCACTGAACTCAGGCATGTTTCGGTTACAAGTAACCTTTATCAATGTATACAATTTTAACAATCAAATAAAACAGAGCGGTCACTTATATACTAAATGGAGATCGAGTTATGTATAAAAGTGGAAAGAGTATAATTAGGAATGAGAAGAGGGGAGATGTAACGGGAACATATCGAGTGTAAGGGGTATAATTAGGATTGAGGAGAGGGGAGATGTAACGGGAACACATCGAGCATGGGAATTGTCAATTCAAATGTGAATCCACAACACAAAGTGATGGCATGCACAAAGTGATTCCATTATGAGCATGCAATTTTTATGATTATAATTTTATTCCCGTATTCAGATTTACTGATAATGAGAATATTGAAAATGTTAAATTTGTTGCTTTAGAAAATAAAGATAATTAAAAACTGGTCAGCTAAAACGAAATGTTTAATGTAAACTGATTACATATTTAACATTCAAACTGTATTTATAAAATATACGTATATACTCATATAACCTTATAGAAAATACTCAGAGAAAAATGTGTGTTACTAATTATTTTTTTTATGATGGAAAGGATTAAATTATAGGATCTTATGTCGTGTAATTCCATTACATGATTACCCTTCTCCTTGACTGTGGCTCGAGGCGAGCATTTCCTATTTAACTGGTATCAGGTAATTAAAACTAAATTAACACTACCCGCCCATCACCGTATCCCCATACTCATATGTGTCTCTTCATTGCGGATCGTGGAGCCCGAGGCTAAACAACCGTATGGGTTGAATCTACCCTGGCCTTCCTCCTTCCTTCATGTTAGGAGCATTTTCATATCTTCACATTTGTGCCAGCGCTTACTTTCCTCATTCCATCAAAAATAATTCGGTGATAAATATCTTCTTTTTAACTGTAATTCAAACACAAGTATGAAAATCTCAGTGAAAGGAGTAGTAAAACTAAACTTCTTAGAGTAGCAGAAATGCGAACCCTACGTTCCATCGCAGGCAAAACCCTGAGAGATCGGATCAGAAATGAAACGATGCGGTCTGTCTGTGGTGTTGAGGACATAGTGAGATGGGGAAGAAGCAGAAGGCGCTTTTGGAGAGACCACGTGGACCGCATGGAGAATAAAATAATTGCAAAAATTGTAAAAGATGAAAACCCAAGCAGCAAGAGATTACCAGGAAGGCCACCAAAGAGATGGAGAGATGGCTGGACATCATCATCTTAGAGCAACCCACCGTCACAAACAGGTCATACGACCTAAACTAAAAGGAAGAAGAAGAATAAGGAAAGAGTGTGAAATGAAGTACATAATACGTTCCAGAACTAAAGTTACCAATATAATATAATATAATATAATAGTGAACGTGTCTCGTATGATCTAGCCAGGAGCAGGCCATATTGCCATATACCAAACTAAATAGACAAAGATCGCTGCTGCAGTGGGGACTAAGATACCACAAAATAAAAGTATCGGGAGACGACATATAAGATGGAGGGGTGACTTTCAGCGACACTCTATAAGAAACTGGACCCAGGAAAGAGCAATGTGAAAGTAAATAAAAGAGATCTATAGTCAGGAGTGGACATCCACAGATTGTAGACGAAGAATATATTTTAGTCTAAATGTGTTCAATGTATTTTGTTGAAATATTTGGCACATGGTTTCTTCGGCGATCACCGTTTCCGAGATTGTTGCAGTATGTATTTTCAGAGTGATGAATAGATGTGTGTTTGGTTGGTGATGTTTGATTTGTTTTGTCCAAACGGAGCAGTACCTTACCACCAGCAAAGCATCAAGTAAAATAATGTTTACTTAAGCGATGTCGAGCGATACCGCATCGTCAGCAACATTTGAGTAAACTGAATTAGTTGTGGTATTAGGGTGCGATACGGTTTCAGCGCGTTCAGAAGCCTGTATCATCGGATGCTACGCATGCTCGAGTCGATGACCGTCATTCGATTATGATTATCCAGATGTACGAACCTAAAAACCCATTGACAAGTCGTGCTCGTGGACCATTGGTCTTTCTATATTCAAATAGTTGGAGATTATTTTGTGTGCTCTATATTTAAATCTGGGCCATAATCTTACATTAAATCAATAGAATAGTGTGTGACAATATTATAAAAAAATGACATATTATTCAACAACTTATAGTTTATATAAAGCGCGATAACTGGATTATAGAATTCTACTTTATATCAAATTTTGTGTATATGTAATAACCGTAAGCAAGCATTCGCTTAAATAATAAATCAAAAAGAAGTTACGTAATACTTTACACTTTATTTTAAAAGTTTTAAGACGGTTCATAAACTGTATTAGATTCATAAATTCTAACATTCTAAAACAGTTAAACTACACAAAGAAATATTACACAATAATTTATTTCGGAGATAAAGTCACTTCAAATCATCATTTTCACACATTTTTATGCTAATATAATGCCCAAGGATAAAATAGGCTCTTACAACAAATCAAATATTCAGCAGGCGTACAGGGAAAGAGAGCTATAAATAAATATTAACTAGAAATTAAAGGCGGCACGGAGTATCGATATAAATCATTGGTAAAACAAGATATAATTTATGACTACATCTTAATGAGGCCTTTTTATAACGAGGCAATATAATTATTAATAACTTAAACATTTTTTCAAGTCCGAGGAAATTTCAGATTCGGTAAGTTGAAGTCTTAATTACGGGAGAAGATACTCGGGATGGCTCTCCTATGAGATGACGGTGGCCGCGGATCTGCGCTGAGTTCCATTGTCTCGCGATAATTAAGCGCCTTTATTGAAGCTCGAGGGTGTAATATAAATTTCCCCTCGCAAGTGAATAAAGATGAACGATGGAGAGATAATTTTTCAATTATCTCCGCATAAAATTCCGTATCAGTCATCTCCGGTTTATTGTGCTGTATACCAAATTATAATTAGTATTTTGTTCGTTCCGGATGAATAAACAACAACAAAACACAATAATGTTTGTTTCGTTCCACAAAAGCGAGAATAAATTATTTTTATCTTGTATTTTTTCACTCTTGAATCAGTAAAATAAGGAAAATATAAATTGTGTTTTCATTTTTGTGATGTCGAGAATTGCGAAAATATTATTATACTAAATGTTTTTATTATCATTTTGTGACTACATATAAAACGACAATTTGTTAATCCCTAGAAAGAAAAAATATTTGTTTAAAAATGCCAATTTTAATATGTTGTATTAGATCTACTTTGTAAAAATATGATATTTCAAAAATAAAAAAATATTTTTTATTTGATTAGAGTTCAAACGTTACAATAAGGCACTCTCGACTTTTACAATATATTCTGATTTTAATAAAATATTATGAATTGGTTTTCTACTCTGTTTCTCTCAAACCTTGAGCTTGTAGTTTGGAGGAATGAGAATTCCCTCGCAAGTCGAAAGAAAATTGGCACTAATATTTATATATTTATGTAAATAAAAATCTCTGTAACACAAACAAATTAATCGCGTTTAAAGGGGTAGAAAAATTACGAAAATGTACTTTTGCTGGAGCAAAGAGGTTTAAATTATAATAACAATATACAATAATAACACATTTAATGATTTATAAAGCGCCGTTTTTATATTACAAATCGAACTCCATAAAAATAAGATTTTTTTAAATTTATAAGCATTAGGAATTTATTTTAAATAACATATTTGACATGATTCGTCTTATTCGGTTATCAAAAACCACTACCGGTGAAATTAGGAAACTATTTATGATAAAAATAACATTCGTTACACTGTGCTGAAAATGTTTTTAAAATTAATAATCATCATCTTCTTCTTCACGTGTCATGTCGGGTAGCCCGACGTCGACCATCACTTGAGAGTGCGTGTACTTGTCTTGCGCAGTTTTAAATAGTGCCTCGACTGTTCCAATCCCATGATTATCTAGTAATGTGAAAAATGAAACAAACAAAAAACCTTTTGTGAATATCGAAACTTTTAATATATTTAAAATCGCGTAAAACTGTGGCAATAAAATATTATCACAATATAAAATAACTCAAATATACCGTAAACATTGGCTCAGACTTAATCACATAACACATAAACGCAAATGCCAGTAATAATAAATTCATTTTTAAATCGGTTCATTGTTTTGAAACGGCTTCTGGATCGACAATACATTTCTGCCCTTCAAATAAAGCAGATTTATATTTAATCTCTGATTTTGATTAATTTTCCCTTCAGATTTGAGAGAGGTTAGCCTGCATTTAATATTGCGGATTTGGGTAATCAGATTTGAAACAAGTCAAATATTTACCTGCTCCCTCGGAACTGAATAATTCGATTCAGATATTTGAAATTCAGTTGTATTCGAATGACGCGTTGTTTTATTTCAAACGTTTTATAAAAACAGATTTTAAGTTAGTTATCAAAATTAATATAATATAATTATTTTTGGTTATAATATTATTATAACCAAAAATAACATTTAAAATAATTGTAATATTGTAATAAAATCACGCGGAGAGTCGCATAAATCGACGTGCGTGCATGACACGATGTATGAATGTTAAGGAAGCGAGACAAACATGTCAGGAAATAACATTGTGTCTGTCCATTTTTTAGCCTACACCTTCGGAGAGGGAGCGTGATGGTTAGTTAGTTTTGAAAATCAATTGTTTAAACTTGTTCTCTACAGACTTTACAAACTTATTTTGCTATTAAATGTATATTTTATTATATAAATTATACATAATTAATTTATTGTTTCAACCCCATTCAAAATTTGATATTATGTAAACTTTTATACGTATTAAAGAGGCATTCAAATATTGTTAAGTACATTATACGGATTCCATAAAATAATATAATACTTAAAGAGCACATACCCCACAGCTTCCTTGTAGAAAACGCTGAAGAGGGCTATCCCAACCCCTGCTCCTGCCTGCGCCACCATCTCCACAAACTCCCTCCTCTTTCTGAAGTAATGTCCCAGCATCAGCGATGAAGTCTCTCGCACCATACCACAGCCAACACCCAGGAATATTCCTGCATCAATTCACAATACAAACATGATTTTTTTTTTATTGGAATCATATTTATTGGTATCAATTATATAAAACGAATTAGCAGAGTCATCTTAATAACGCCTGTTTTTTTTTACAAAGGAGCTAAGTGATAAGCATAAAAATGTAATAAAAGAAAAAACTATTAATTGTAACATATTTTTTTTTGTATGCAACAGGTCGTTTGAACCCAATTACTGTATACAATTTATTTTAGTTATTATATTGATTCTTATGACATGTGATAGGTAGCCAATCTATCGCCATTTTATTGTCACGTGAATTCTACACCAGACCAAAGACAGTGTGACAATCACACTGCCATCGCCGGGAATCGAACCCGGGACCTTCTGTATGGAAGTTAGAGCTTTTACCACTCTGCCACGAAGGTCGACCGTATATGTCATGTAGCAAAGGTGGCATCTTTTGGGCGAAGTTGGAACTACACTTATATATATTTTACAATCATTTCACGTCTTACCACAGTTATTGGAATTTATTATATGTTTAACATGAATTGGGATCAAAAACTAATTTTTGCTTTTTAAAATATTTTTTTGATAGTCACGTATGTCATAACTAAGCGGGTTAGCACATTCGCCCGAAAACTAAATGGTTGCGAATTCGAGTCTCGTCGCGACTTGTAATACCCAACATGCATATTTGAAATATTTTAATGAACGTTATTAATAAAAAAAAATATTTAAATAAATATCATACCTGTTAGTTTATTTAGCTACACATTCGCAAAAAATCTTCTATCAAATCTAGTACTAGAACCTACATAATATGATCCAAATTGATCTGATGAAAAAATATTGGAACAACAAGATTTGTATGTGGGTAATTGCTTGATCAGCACAGCCGGTGGAGTAACATGATCTGCTGCCACGCCTCTCTGATTAGTGTGATAAGTATCTGATGCTTATCTCAGTTCTTGATCAATCTAAGCATAATTTATGCGGGAAGATTCGCTTCCTACAGTTGCTTAGTAAACGATCTCTAATAGGATAAACACTTAAGAGATAATGTGTAACACGTCGCTGCTAATTCAAAGTATCGTGAATATTTTAAAGTCCAATAGTTTTTTTAACTGTGATTAAAATTGAAAGATTATTTCATCTTACAGTGCATATATTTTTGGCGGTGAATTATACTTATTTATAATTAATAAACTATATCGTAGCGAACATCTTAAATGACAACGGTCTGGTCACGTAGTCAGAAGCTCGGTAGAAAAATGGATAAAAAGGCTGCTAGCTTGGAGACCATGGACCGTAAAGACAAGTGCAGGGCGACCGTAACTACGGTGGAAGGATGACCTGAACCGACACTTCGGCATAACACTAGTAGTCTATACAAGACAGAGTGGCGTGGAAGTAAATGGAGGAGGCCTTTGTCCAGGAGTGGACAGGAATAGGCTGAAGAAGAACTAATACTCTAACCATTATGCCGATGAGTTAGCTATAAGACTATAATGTAAGTTTACATGTGTAAGTGAGCGGGACATAGAAGAGGAAAAATATATAATATATTAGATTAAATGCGGTCTGGCAACCCCTTGCGATTGATATATATTAAATGTCAGTCCCGTAGGATGGGGAACAGGCCTAGAAAATGCATGAGCGAGGCTGACGAAAGGGAGACGCCGAGCCCTATAACAGCCTCGGGTATGTAGTGGGAACAACCTCCTCCTCGAAGGGGAAGGAAGAGAAAATGAATAGCGTATTGCATGCAAATATATAAGACTTTTCCCAACATTCAATTTAATGCGTAAATAATGAAAAAAAAAAGCTTTATAATATATGTTAAGTTTAATTCCACTCCGTTTTATGGCTTCAATCGGTTTCGGCAGCTCGCCGCCATCTTCTGTTCGGCGCATACTTCATAAAAATTTCTTCATTCATTCTTAAAGCAGTGTTGATATTCGCTTTTCTATATCGGAGTTTGATACTATCATCATTCAATTAATGAAATATCCATTTCCAATGCATTTATTCTACTTTCACCCTTCTTTAGACAGTGCCTTTCTTCATTAAAAAAAGTAAGAAAAAATATATAACGGTTTATCGTGATCTGGTTGGGTTGACACGGGAACATGCTGAACACATTTGAATGATGGACAATGAACGATAAAGGGTGTCCAGAAATGGCGACCCAACACTTGAAAGAGATTCCGAGGAAGATCGGCAAGAAGATATGAGGCTTATGTCCTACAACAGTAACATGGAATGATATCATTATTATCAGTTGCCCGTCTGGTGTTGAATATAAGACCCCCTTTTGGTATTCCACAAGTAAATCCTCCGATCTATCCCCGAGACTTTACGAATGTCTTACGGTCATAAAGTCTTTTTAAATATATTTTCTTTGCGCCATTTCAAAATCTTCAAATAATTTAGTCTCCACTGAGTGTTGGACTGCTAAAAAGCGTTTACAAATTTAAAGCAAAAAAAAAAAAAAATTATTCAAATGCCTCATTTACTTTATGATACACCAATGCGAATGAATATAGACTATAACGCCCCAGCATTACAAATTTATTCACCCCCACTTGAATATACATAACTTTGGATTGTGAAATGTTTTCCTTTGCCAACAAATGCATCTAAGACATATTTTTCACCACTCGTATTTTATTCGAATCATTTTAAGACCACAAGATAATTTAATGATTTTACCGAAATATCTTGATGGAAGTCCATTTTATATACCAATGAAATAAAATGATGTTTTGTTAAGTACTACTGTCATTTTTGTCTTAAATTCGACAACGACCGGTTTTTCCAGGTTCGCTGGCATCGACAGACTGGTCTAGTCTGTCTGTCGATGTCAGCGAGCCTGGCAAAACTGGTCGTTGTCCAAATAAAGACAAAAGTGGAAGTGGTTTTTTTCAAATACGGTTTCATTAAATTATAATGCACATCACTTTAAGTGATACTGACATTAATATATATATTTTTTTAATTTACAATGAAATCGGTTTAGTAGTTTTTGGGTTTATAAATACGTAGCCAGAAGCTCAGATGAAAAGTGGACAAAAAGACTGCTGACTTGGAGACCGTGGACGGCGAAGAGAAGTGCAGGGCGACCGCAACTACGGTGGAAGGATGATCTGAACAGACACGTCTGAATAACCTGGATGTAGTCTGCACAGGACAGAGTGACATGGAAGAGAATGGAGGAGGCCTTTATCCAGGAGTGAACGGGAATAGGCTGAGGAAGAAGAAGGAAGAAGAAAATACGTAATAACTCTTACAACTAAAATGGGCGAATGTTTCTATGTGTGTATTAATTTTGTGTTTACCATAGCTGATGACGGCTTGGTGGAGCTGCATGGCGAAGGAGGTGAAGAGGCAGGCCAGCGCGAGCAGCAGGCCGCCCAGCACGGCCGTGAGGCGCGTGGACTTGCGGCGGCACACCGACACCACCAGCGGGGCAACGGACAGGGACACTCCCACGCTCAGCCCGCCCATACAAGCTGGGGAAATACATCACATTTTACATTCATACATAACCAAAATATGACAGACATAAACATGTGCAATATAATATAATAAGAATACTTTTCAAGCACCAATTCTTGTTAATTTATACGTGTAAATACATACTTCATGTTTTTCTACAGGTTGTCAAAATTGGAACTAACGCCGCCATATTGAAAACCAGTGACATATCAGTATTGCCACATACCCTATAATTATTTTCCTGAATTATTTTAACCATTACGCATTATCCAGGCGATAGGATGGCATTCCAATAAATTAAAACTTCTAGAAGACATTTTCATTCGTATTAATTATTTAATATGGAATATTACATTGTTGTTCAAGAAACCATAAATATATAATTAAACTAACTAACCATCACGCCGTCTCCCCGAAGGGGTAGGTAGGCATCGTGTCATGCACGCGCGTCGATTTCTCTGACTCCTCACATGGCCGACATTCAATATTTGATTTATTTGATCGTGGCACGTTTTCCTCGGTCTTCCTCTATTTCTGGTTCCATTTACATCGTTAACATATCCTTTTTTTTAGTATTCTTTCTTCATTTATTCTTTCCATATGTCAAAACCATCTTAATGATCCTTTCATTATTTTGTTCATAACACCATCATTCGCACCGCATTAACTTCTTATATTTTCATTCGACACTCTATCATACACAGAGTATCCACGCATTTGTCTAAGAGATCTCATTTCTACTTCATTTATTCTACTTTCATCCTTCTTTTGCCAGTTCCATGCTTAATTAATAGATCTTTTAATAAATATTCTGCTTATTTTGTTAATATACAGAATATTTTTTAATAAAAAAGTTTTGCCACAACTATGAAAATGTCAGCAGAGACAGCAAACTAATTGTCGTCTGATGCGTTGTCTTTTGAAAGAAAAAAAAAACACAATTTATCTTAAGATATCTTTTTGTCTCACTGGAGTAATGGTTGGTGTATTTTGTTATATAGAAAAAAGAATAATGGTCATCCATAAATAGAAACACATTTAATACAATTATCGTAAAGCCTTCTTTTTATGTTTGTACGCCGATGAAGTAAAGAAGTTTGGAAAGAAAATTGCTATTTTTGTGATATCACATAAAAAGTAAAACTGGATCTTGGAAAGGCTCATATTTTTCGCAAACGCCAAACGGACGACTTCCAAACCGAAGAAAACCTAATTTGTGAATATATTTATACACATGTTCTTCTATACTCAATTTACCTAACATCGTGAGCCGTTCTTCATTTACATTATTAAAGAAGTTTTTCGATATCTCTGGAGAAAAGCAATTTTGCGTGAAATCGAAAAAGTTTTTTTACTGCGAGTATAACACTGTACTCAATATTCAGATGGAATTAATAACTTTACATTTGCGGTCACTGTTTAAAGGAAATTAACAAACATAATATGAATTGTAAGCGAATCTTATATTTTAACTCCCACTAAAATGTTCAAAGCTGACAGAAATAACATAATGTTATTGTATGCCAATCGTAACAAATTTCTCGAATCTACGAGCACCTATTATTGTGAAATCAAACTGACACATTATGACTAATTTTACGAGCAAAACATTGAACAAAAAGTTTCATATTACAGGAGCTTGCGTCAAAACAGATTTTCCTCGAATTACAGTATAACGTATGACGGCGGAGGTAGATGCGAAGGAAGTTCTTTGTTACTGTCGTACAAGCGGGAATATTCTATCACAAACATGGCAATAACTTATTTCTTTGATCTCTTTTACGCTCTATCTGAATAACACATCAAAAACATGATTGTCATTCCGCTTTCCTGGAGCCCTCGCCTTGCAGACTGACTTTTTAAATGGAAATCCGAACTAGAAGTGGCGTTCGCTTTTCGTTTGTTAAATTGAGTTAACTTTTAAGGAACTTTTTTCCTTGAGTGTTCATACCATTTCGACAAAACATTGTTCAAAATGGTTGGAAATTCATATGTGTAATTTATGTAAGAGTAAATATTTATGAAAACGTGTAGGTATTCCTATATTATAATAACAGCATTTTTCTTACAATGGTAAATATTGGAAGATATGTTATACATAACAACTCGACAGACTCTCTGATTATTGTAAGATAAATAAGCTGACCCTCAACGCTGACAAATGTCTCAATGTTTCGTTTTCTCGTAAAATCAACCCGCACAATCATGACTATTTTATCAATAACACAAGATTATCTAACTCAGATCGCGTGCGAGATCTCGGAATCACAATGGACTCGAAACTCACTTTCGTGAGTCACATTGATGGCATTTTAGACATATCTTATAGAACATTAGGATTCATATGACGTACATGCAAACCCTTTCAGAACATCATAGCCCTCAAAGTTCACTGACACACAAGACACACAGCGAACCAAATATTCCACCTTTCTGCTTATCGGACTAACTACGCTCAGAGTGTGGCGGTGTACCGGATATGCGACATGTACAATAAGTACTTTAATATAATAAAATCGATGTGTTCCATCTGAATGAAAGTGATTTAAAAAGAAATGGCTGGAGTAACCCTTCGGGGCGAATGAAACTAGTTACTCTACTTTTTCTATTTTACATTTTGAAATTATATTTCATCCTTAATTATTCATTATTACTAGTAATAATAGTTTTCTTTTTATCACATTAAAATATTACTTTATTCTTCTTATATATTCAACCTTATGTCAATAATATTTGTGGTAGGATGTAATTGGCCTTGTTTTGTTGTCTGTGTGTTTGTATTTATACACTGTATTCGCTGTTTGTTACCCTCAAAAAAAAAAAAAAAAATAATAATAATAATAATAAATAAACTAAATTATTGGAGTTGTTACTTTTAATTAACTATGGTTCCAAGTTGTTAAATGATTTATTTTATATGAATCAAACTATGCTTATTCCAAAAAAATCTTATTTTTTTCATCGTCAAGTGAACGATGTGATACGAAAAATATTTTAAAACAAATAAATTATTTTAGCAGTATTTTTGAAACATATGCACAAACAAACTAATAGCGAGGAAAATAACATTGCTTTATTGTAATTTTTTATCATCGCAGTTATCATTCCTTTAGATTTTAAAATGTAATGTTGACATTATTATAATATGTAAATGTGACATTAATATAAACGATTAATAAACGTAACATGTGTATATTTATACTTCGCTTTCTTTGTTGCAATATTCGAAAATTGTTATTTTCAAGTACGTACGATGTCTGTTGAATATTAGTATTTCACGGCACGTTTAAACAGTTTATAGTAGTTTCCGACAAGCGAATTATCTGGGGTGTGAAACGAAATGATACTTGAAAGTGCAACAAATGTGATAACATTTTAGTAGAGTTTTCAAAAAACCCGGTATCAAAGTGAGACTAGGTCTAACACCGATGTTTAGAACTTAACTACATTATGGTAAATGTTTAAATTAATGCTAATGAAAAGGCAAATGTGTCAATCCCATTAATTATAATAAAATTTCTGGAAAACAAACGTTTTCATTCGTAAAAATATAAAATAAATAAAAAAGAATATATTCATTAAATAGTACATTGTTTTGGCCGAAACACTATGATACCTTAACATTTTAAACTGTTAAATTTAATAACTTTGTTTTATGTATCACAATTATATTTCATTTTACGAGACAGCTGTTTCGTCAACCTATGTTGACATCATCAGCTATCGCGTAAATAAAATACGATTGTGATACATAAAACAAAGTTATTTAATTTAACAGTTTAAAAAACTTTGTATTTAACCACGGTATGGTTATTATATTCGATGCCAACTAGTTTCGCTTGGACCCAAGCTTCAATCAAGGCAGTATAACAACTAAATTGTTTTCATTCGTATGAGTGATTTAATATGGAGATTTACATCATTTTTCAAGAAACAATAAATATATTTAATGCTTAGTTTAAACAAATGAATTTTCTCCTATTAAAGTATCATAAATTGCATCTTAAACACCAGCTAACGTCAGAAATGGTTCAGAAACATTATCCAGTGCAGGTGCCCATAACATAGAAAGAGTTGAATCGTTCCAATGTTTGGGCTCAGTGGTAACTAGCACCAATAATGTTAGTATTGAGATCAAAAAAGAGAATAAACGTGGCAAATAAATGTTATTTTGGAATCCACAGCACCTTAAATCTCGTTTGATGATAAGAAACATCAAATTATTACTTTGTAAAATATTGCTGAGACCAGTACTTGTATATGGAGTGTTGGGTACTAAGCAAAAGGGACGAAAATGCGCTGCTGGTCTTTGAAAGGAAGGTAATGAGAAAAATCTTTGGGCCTCTCTGTGAAGGTATATTGTGGAAAGTGAGGTATAATCAGGATCTGGAAGGACTTCAAAACGAGCCCAACATAATGAAGTTAAAACAAATACAGCGTCTTAGATAGTTGGGACACCTCCAGCGAATGGAAGGAGATCGAATCCCAGGGAAGATTCTCAATACACGACCAGATGGAAAGGGGAGTGTAGGAAGACCAAAACTGAGGTGGATAGATGGTGTGGAAGGGGACCTCACGACAATTGGTGTTACAAATTGGAGAATGCGGGGGGTGGACCGGAGAGAGGGGCGAAGTATTCTGAAGGAGGCCGGTCCATAGTGGGCTGTAGCGCCAAAAGTATCATATACAAAGTAAATGACGTATTATTTTAGAAAATGATTACACAGAAAATTAGGATGTGTTCTAGATTATTAAAAAAAAAACAGAGTGATTGTACTGATCTCATAACTCTCCCTTTGAAATTATTGTAAATTCATTCATTTGATTTATTCTTTAAGAAATCATAGTATAAGTATTAATTAAAAAAAAATATCCATAATGTAACAACATTTTACATATAATATAATGCTAAAATATTTATCGAATTATTTATTGGAGTGGAAACACTGCGGTCTCTAACTGATAAATATTATAAACATTATTTAGAGCACTTGTTTGCTTTGTTTATATACCACATTATTTTGTTTTATCACACCAACGGGTTCGCTCCCACTGGAGTTTCGTTAGGGTTACAAAAACAAACTATTTGTTTTTGTAACCCTGATGAAGCTCCCACAGGAGCGAAACCGTTTGGTTCGATAAAACAAAATAAAGCGATGTAAAAACAAAGTACACAAGTGTTTTATTTTATTTTCAATAATGATTATTCTATAAAAGTTAGGAATTACATACTACCAAAATTATTTATAAAGTTTCAATCCTGGGATTGATTTGCAGAAATGTCTTCTATTCTTCTCTTCCATTTTACCCTGTCTTGCGCGGCTCTTTTGAAATCTGCAGATATGATGAGTAGCGCACGTCCACCAACAGGTCCTCCAGGTACTCTCGGCGTGGGCGTCCCCTAGAGTTTGTCTCCTTGGTCATACCCTCCATTATGGCATGCAAGATGCCTCCTTGTCGTATTACATGGCCGATCTATCTTGCACGCCTTTCGGACAAGATCCTGAGCAGGTGTCTTCCTCCTTCGATTCTTTGAAGAACCTCCTCATTCGTGATGTGGTCTCTCCAGGAAATTCCTAATAGTCTTCTATAGGACCACATCTCAAAAGCCTCTAGTCTCCGTTTATTTCTTTCGGATAGGCACCATGTCTCGTAGCCGTACATCAAGATACTCCATACATAGGTCTTGATGAGGAGTATTCTCAGTTTTAGGTCTATATTATTTGATTCTATTATTTTGGACCTTTTATTAAATGCATGCCTAGCCTAATGTATACGGCTGTCGACCTCGCTCTTAGACCGACCGTCCCATGTTATTTTGCTCCCGAGGTAGACAAACTCATTGGTGTTCTTTAGTGGAACTCCTGACATCACTACTCTTATCTGATGTTGCGTTCGGCCTACAGTCAGCAGCTTTGTTTTGTCTTTATTTATCTTCATGTTGAAGTTATTTTGAAGAATGCTTTGCATAGTCGTTAAGGCCTCTTGCAGTTCTTCTTTACTTTCAGCAACTATAGCAATAAGCTGCCAAAATACTAGTATATATTTTGTTTTCGAAATTTAAATTATGGTAAGAAAAATAACGTAACAAATGCAATACTTGTTATGTAGGTACAGGTGAAGCAATGTATCCGCTCAATATTGAAAATTCTTGGGAGAACACCGAGAATACTTGACGTGGCGTCATGCGAAACTTTAGCTCGTTGCTCCATACATCGCTGGAAGCTAACAAAGATAGACATTATGTTTTAAAACAGCGGTCGGTAACTGATGGTTCGCGGACCACCGGTGATTCGTGGCGTAATTTTAATGATCGGCATAGAAATTCAGATATCATTTCAATTCGCTAAGTCCGTTCCATACATTTTTAAAATAAACTATCATGTATTTTCTGCAAGTTGTATCTCCTTCACATTTTCAATCCCACGGTTTAGTTTGCCCCAAAGCCTTGCATCTCGTCCTCCACCGCGTTCGGTCTTTTGAAGTCCTCTTCGGTTCAACATTTCAACACGGTTTATGTCCACGCACACCTGTTTCAGAGACTCCAGTCGGGGGGATATCCTGTAATTTGTCTTCACAACCACCCCCTGTCGGGTGACCCACATGGTGCATAATGCATTATGTTGGCTGAAGAATGTTGATCTTTTTGTCGCTGAGAGATATCTCCGACAGCGACGGCAAATATTGCCTTACTTGCCAGCCGCCAGACACCGGTGGAAAGAGCAATTAGTTTGCTGAACGCGGTCTCTTTGGAGATCGACGTCTTTCATATTAGTGATGGTACGTTCAGAAGACAAATACTCTCGACTTTAGAATGTATCTTGTCTTCCTAATGACGAACCATCTCTAATGCGTTCCTGGTATTGTACTCAATAGATGCCTTAAGCATTTATGCTGTTTGTAATATCTTTTGAGTAAATAAACTGATTTGATTTGATAATGTGGCCGATACATTGGGTTCGATAATTTTGATATTTCTGGGATAATTTTGATAAGTTGCTTCGCTAATTTGATTCTACTCTCAAACTCGTCATTCGTGACGTGGTCTCTCCAGGAAATTTCTAATATTCTTTAGTAGCATCACATCTCAAAGGCATCTAGTCTGTTCTAGATATCTAGTGTCATTCTCTCTTGGTTAGGCCCTATGTCTCACAGCCACATATCAAGATATAAGCTGTATAATATAACAATTATATGATATTGCGTTTTACTTCGTTTTAATATGCTACTATGACGGCCTTTGTATCAGAGTGACTACAGCTACGATTGTCACACCGAAGGTTCTGGGTTCAATCTAGTCTGGTTGAATTCTCGTGACAATAAAAATTGCGATAGACCAGCTATATCACATGTCATGAGAATCAATAGATAAAAGTTGTATACAATAATTAAGTTTAAATTACCTGTTGCATACACAAATTTCTAAAGCAATGGGAAACTATCACATTAAAGACCCAAGTGGCATCGCAAGAACAAGAAAAAATGTTCATTGGGTGCAATCCAATCTCTAGGATTGAAATAAAAAATAAAATAAAAAAACTGCAAAGGTGTTGAATTAACCTTCTAATCGGTCAGCGGTCTAGAAAATGTAACACGAATAAGCCAATTTTACAATTGACCAAACATCTTATTTTCGAAATTGTAATATCTATTAGCCACGGCTTGAAATACAATAGAAACTCGTTGATATGTTACTGTGACATTAATAAAAAAAAAATGATTTAATTTTTTTTTAAACCAAAAGTAACGTATTTCGTTCTCAATTTAAATAAATATTAGTATTACAATATGGAACATATTGGAGACAAATAATATTTCAATTTTAAATTCCGACAACAACTTAAATATTTTTAAAATTATCAATACTGTTTAAAAATTACACTAATGAGAATTTAGCGGTCCGTAATATCTAAAAGGTTGCCGATGGCTATTCTAGAGTGCTTACTTGGGGGATTGTGTCCATTCTCGTATTACATAGAAAATTTTCTATTCCTGTGAACATTCGCAGCCCGTTGACTAGGTTTTCTTAGGATAACTATTGTTGGGTCAATATACCAAAATGGATGTTTATTTAGCTTTATATAAACTGTACGAATGGCTGAATTAATTAAACTATTCCAACAGAAATATGGTAATTGTGTTTTTAAGTCATAGATAAATTCAAACATAGCGTTTTTTGGGATCTTATTGGGATCTTTGGGATCATTGCGCACCTTCAGGACGAAAACGACTCAACTCGAAAAATCGTACTGTTGGGAAATCGCAAAAGAATAATGTAAATTGTGACACTTTCGTATTATTTCTTCGATTGTTTCGATTTCTTTAAAGTAAGTACACTGCGATTACTTTAAAGAAATCGAAACAATCGAAGAAATAATACGAAAGTGTCACAATTTACATTCTTCTTTGCGATTTTCCAACAATATGATTTTTCGAGTTGAGTCGTTTTCTTCCTGAAGGTGCGATTGGTCGTCTTCCTCGACAGACTTGTCGACTCGCCGCCGTCTCACGGACGGCGATTCGTCGCATAAATGAAGTCAACACGGATATTTCTTTCTCACTCTCACACTGCTGTCGACACGGCACATCGTACTAGGAGATATACATTATCCATCACACATATATAACTACATACCTCAAAGATGGAAACTGTAAAGTTCTCCGAAACGTCAGTTAAGGAAGACGAGTTACAAATGGATATACCATAGATCCCAAAAAGAACACCAACCGTGAAAATCTTCACAATTATTCAATTTAGACATTGTTTTGTGTCAAAGAACAATTACTGTATTTTCAAGTACTCGTAGTAAATTATTTAAAAATTAAGTTGACAAATGATACGATTGAACTAAAAATGATCTTTTGTTAGTGTTTATACAAACGTCTTTTAATTACCCTTAAATCATGTTAATGTGTATCCAAATGAGACAGTTAATTTTCTTTAATATACTCCTCGGATTGTGATGGGTTGGACACGAACAAAGAATGCCAAATGCGCGGGTTCTTCAGATAATAATGACTGGACATCCGTGGGTTAGAAAGAAAAATTTGAAGACCCAGGCTGAGGTGGGAGGCCGAAATGAAGAAAGATACGGCACAGCTTCTACAAAATTGGAAGACAGTGAATGAGGACAGGATGAGTTGTAGGTTAAAGTTGACGGAAGCCAAGGTTCAATTTAGGCTGTAGCGCTATCTAAGGGGAAGAAGAAAAAGAACGTATTTTTTTTTTGTATTTCCGTGACAATATAAAATAAATTTTTGGATTTCTTCTATATTCGCCATCACTTTGTGTTGTGGATTCACATTTGAATTTGCTTTTTGGAAACATTGTATTATCACAATTTTTTTTATCACAAAAAGTGTTGTGATAATACAAAGATAAAACAGTTTTTTTGGAGTTTTTATTATACCTAAAGACAATAATGTAGTGTAAATCTTTGAAGGTGAATAATTGTCCACATTCAGAAAGATGAATACCTGTTGAGTACTATGATAAATTTGTCTGAAGCAACGACAGGACCATTACAGTAATTAAAACTAATTATGTTTTATTTTAAACAATGACTTTAAATAATTAAACAAGGGAATACTATAAAGCGGCGTTTTATTTCGGAGATTTTCAGTTCCATAGTTAACTATAATTAAACGAGCCACGACTTTAAATCCGCAAAGGGACGCGGAAAAAATGCCGTCCGGTGGGTAGGCACTAAGCCTCGACCTTTCATGTTAATTAGGTCAACCGTAAAAAAACGCAATTAATCATAATTCAAAAATAATACGTCTATTTTTCAACAACCCCGCCGAAATATTTGACTGTAAATCCGAGACGACGAAATTTATTATACATAATTTATGAAGAAGATGAAAGAGAGTTTTCAATGGGGATTTCAACAAAAATAATGAAGTAAAAAAATGATCTCCGCCGGTGTCTGGGCCGCGAGGAGATTTATGTCCAGCGCTAACTATCGGCCGAGACGATGTATGTATAGGCGTCCACCTCAGATCTGACAGCCACCAGATAGGTATGTCTAATAGAAATGTCGAGATGTCTTTAAGTACGACGCTCACGTTTTGGCAGGTGACTTTTTATCACGTCAAACACAATTTTCCTCGTCTCATCTTTGGGCCACAAATGTATGTATATAGTTTTCTTTTGAGTCTATTACTGATCCTATTAACCCTATAGTGTACAATGATGCACATGTAAATTAAACGAAGTATTTCTTTCTTCTATATTGCCATACTTTGTGGTGTTATGATGCTTTATTTTTTATTTTATTTTTTATTTAATTTGTTTATACAACACTTATATTAAAAAAAATAAAATTACATAGAAATGTTTCAGACGTGATACACATTATAAAGACTCATATTTAAAATATTATAAAATTGTTTACATGATCTGACAGATGTAAACAATTTTATAATATTTTAAATATGAATCTTTGTAATATATATCACTGAAGAAGGGCTGGTTGTCCGAAATATGTTTATGTAATTAATTTTTTTAAATATAAGTGTTGTATATATAATACAGAGTATATAAAAAAGAAAAAGAGAAATGATTATTTTTGTTTATTATTTTTGTTTTTTTCGCGACAGCTCTTTCTTTAACCGTTGTTGACATCATCAGGTGTTCAACCTTGACTTTCAAAATTGTGATTCCATAAACAGTGTTTTATATTTTAACAGTTAATAATGTTGAAGTATCATAGTGTTTCGGCCAAAACAATGGACTAATTTTTCTTAATATTTTTATACAGCGACACTGTTAGTATTATGACTCAACCATCAACATTTAAGTTCAGATGTAAACGAAAGCAAGAGACCAAATTGCAAGTCACAAAATTATGTTTTATTTGTAAAATGCAACACGGATTTGTGTTTCAACAAATCCAAAAATTGTTTCGTTGATTTTCACAAATCATAACTATCGTTTTATTATTAAATTTATCGTCTAATTAATTACCATTTTAAGACTCAAATGACCGGAAGTGCCTCGGTGGGATATACCCTGCTGAAAGGTATATAAATTTATTATTATTTACCTATAAAATGCCGTAAAACGCCAACTTCCTTCCATCCGTCCAAGTCCGACTCCCTGACATCCTATAGTGGTCCTCATGATCTCGCGATTTCCGGGCAATGTGGCCACTGACCGTACCATTGGGGTAATAGTAGACAGGGAGAGGGTGTATGGCGTATCTTCGGCGCCACAAAATTAATCAGCTAAGCAAATGTAATCCCTACAAAAAAATCTCTGGAGTAGGCAACTGGAAACCACTCCAGCTACATTTCCCAGAGAAACACTGTGGTGGGAAAGATTGACCACGTCTTTGATTTTCATTTAATCAAGGTTTTATATAATTAATTATAATTTTTATCACTATATCGTTTACATAATTATATCATATAATTGCCCTAATAGATGCACAGTGATTCATATTTGAACTATATACTTTTATAGATATGAATACACAGAAAAAAAAGGATTTTTACTTTTCTTGGTCCAGTGCATATTAGGTGCATACATATATTTATATAATATATATTAAAAAAAAACTAATCGCGCTTTGCAGGGTTAAAACTTATACACGTATTAAGCACACATTATTCCCACAATAATACACATTTCACATTTGATTATCTTTTTTTCCATTCTTTGTATCGATTTTGTAAAATAACCAGAACACCAAGATGTGATGATTTTAGTGCAATAATTGATATGCTAAGGAAAGTTAAATAGTTTTTTGGAATCTTGATACCCCAAATCAATTTGGCATATTTTGATAATACTCCACCAAGAAAAATCGTGTCAATATTATAACCAATGCATAAAACACGAAATTGTTAATATGCGAATACTTGCAATTTTTTTATGCTTTAATTTCAGTTATTCACTTTTTTAAATAAGGCATCAATAGTAGCGATCATGAATGCTGTTACAAATATTTTAATATTTGTCACATCAAGCCCTTTTATCAGTTTTAGAGTACTTTCCCAGTAGCTCCCTCACACGATGAACTGACATGACAGATTGTTCTGAATATTTACAGCCCATCTATACAAATTGAGTTTTAACACAGCAGTAATTAAACACTTGATCAAAAGCGATCGAACTTAAATCTTAAGGATGGTATATATTTTATATTTCGTACTCGTTGCAAAGAGTTTTAGTTAAGCGTACTAGGATACATCTGTGATCCGTGATGTGCGGCTTTTAGCCCTTAGGGATAGTCCTGTCTACAAGGATATTTGATGGGCACCCTAGGCTGGAGGCACGTGGTTTATTAGGCGTGAGATTCTAAATTTGTATATTCATATTCGCGCCTTGAATAGATTACCCACTCAATTACAATATTTAACAAGACAAAAGCCGAGTATAAAAACTGAGTATAAATAATTCAAATAGTATAATAATGGAAAAGACATTCCTTTCTTAAGCTAAAAAAATAAATACTGAAACAACAATTAAAGAATTTTTGAAAAAAACTTCGTTGGTTTCCCCTGGAGCATTAAGCGTTCATCAAATATTTTTTAGATATTTTTATTCGCATTTGCACAAGCGAAATTCAAATTAAACGATTTGATGAATATTTCGTGGAAATTTATTTGAAAGTTATTCACGAAGATAAAGAAAGAATCAAAAGATTTCATTAATATCTCGTTGAAGTTAAACTTTTGTTAAAAAAATTCGACCCATACGGGAGTGAAAGCCTTACTGCGTGAAAAGCCTCGGAAACAATAATGTAAAGCGTCGCTCATCAGCGAGTCGGAATAGCCTGATGATGAGGGTATTATATAAGAGTAATTGTGTCATAAATCGCCTTTATCTAGGAAAGAAATAATGTGGCTGTAAAGATCCGGTCTGGCAGTCAGTACCTACGCAGTTCCTCGGCCGCAGTAAGAAGCTCAAAAGCTCAACGCAAAACCGAGTGATTCTATTTTCTTTTATGTAATGAACTTACAAATAAATATTGTTTTATAATACGCTGGGGCTCTTGGATGGCCAGCGAACAGATCTCCGTGATATATCGCGGCGTGTAATCTGTTCCTAATGTCGAGTCGTGGTGCTTGGCCCGCGGCCAGGCGAGCGCGGGAAAGCGTATAGGAAAAATGTTCGAGAGATTTTTTCCCATCCTTTGTTTCAAAGATTATATAGGAGTGGTGATGCGATGATATCGCATATGTGATTATAGAATATACTCTTGAGTAATGAAGATATTAATACTACGCGACGATAGCATCTTGTACAGCGGTTTAGCGAGCCGTTATTTATCGCGGGCGGATTCTTCAAATATTTTAACAAAATTTAAGGGTCACCGCCGACAAATTTATGAACACTTAAGAAATTTTGTTCATTTCCATCTGCTGTAGAATTTGAAATATCCGGGAAGTTTATTGAACATTAACGATAGATTATTGCGTTTATTTGCGTCAAAATAGGTCAGCTATATTGAGGCATTTTATGTTTATCAAAATAGAAAAAAATATGTTTAATCTGCCTAGATGAACAGAACAACAGATAACGCTGAAAGTTTCCGACTTCCTTACAAAATATTGATTTTATTCTAATAAAACGTTTATCTACCACACATGTATTCTCAGAAAAGTTCACTTAATAGCGTCCTCTGCAAATATTTAAATGATATTTCGATAATAATGATACTTACCTGTACACCATTTATATATTTTGTAGTGTTTAATGTCAGGAGTTCCACTAAAGAACACCAATGAGTTTGTCTACCTCGGGAGAGAAATAACATGGGACGGTCGGTCTAAGAGCGAGGTCGACAACCGTATACATCAGGCTAGGCTTGCATTTAATAAAATGTCGAAAATAATAGAATCAAATAATATATATCTAAAACTGAGACCCTATGTATGGAGTATCTTGATGTACGGCTGCGAGACATGGTGCCTATCCGAAAGAGATAAGCGGAGACTAGAGGCTTTTGAGATGTGGTCCTATAGAATACTATTAGGAATTTCCTGGAGTGACCACATCACGAATGAGGAAGTTCTTCAAGGAATCAAAGGAGGAAGGCACCTGCTCAGGACCTTGTCCGAAAGGCGTGCAAGATGGATCGGCCATGTAATACGTCAAGAAGGTCTCTTGCATGCCATAATGGAGGATATGATCGAGGGGACAAACTCTAGGGGACGCCCACGCCGAGAGTATCTGGAGGACCTGTTGGTGGACATGCGCTGCTCATCATATGCAGATTTTAAAAGAGCCGCACAAGACAGGGAAGAATGGAAGAGAAGAATAAAAGAAATTGCTGCAAACCAATCCCAGGATTGAAACTTTCTAACTAAGTGTTTAATTCCAATATAAAAAATTGACAAAATAATGAGATCATTTATCAAACAAACTAGAATTGTTTTCGGTACAAAAAGTATCGAATAACGAGAGAATACACGAGAACAAATGAGCTGTTTGCTCTATATAAAGTAAACCAATTACTCAGAGATTGTATCGTGTAATAATTTTTAGATAGCTCATGTCGTAGATGACACAGAGTGGACTGCACTGATTGCAGATGAATAATGTTCCTGGTAACTGTTGAATAAAACAATTTGGCTTTTGGTTGCGGGCGTACCGGGGAGTTATCGCTCTCATCTATCTCATATTCCGCATGTAAACAACTATTCCAACTCTCCCAAACGAAATTTAAATAGGCAACCGTAGTTAGGTGGGTACCCCCTTATGGCCCCCTCGGGCCCCGGCCGGCGGGGGGACAAGGCATTTGCTAAAATTGTAAATCAGAATCAGCGGATACTGAGCGATATTCAATTACGTAATACAAGTTCATTCTGATGACTTAGCGGCTGATTGCTAAATAAACGGCCATTAAGTAGGCATCTCAACATTTGAATATTCTTAGACGATTCTTAAATTTCTTTTCTGGTGGTTAGCATTGAACATACCAATAAAAAGGTATATAAATAATAGTTTTACATTGTTATTAATTTTTAAATTCTTTATTTTTTAGTAAATAGTTTGTAAAATGGGTATCGTTTGAATTTTTTTATTGTTTAAGTTTTTTTAATAGTTATTGTATTGAGTCTCGTGACATGTAGCTAATCTATCGCCATTTTATTCTCACTTGAATTCTACACCAGACTAAAGACGGCGTTTGCTTATGACATAGAGAAAACGATATGAATAAACATATTGTTTAATTCAGGATTATTTATTATTAAGTGAATTCATTTGGAAAACTTTAGAAAAAAGTATTTTCTCAACATTTTATTTTACCCTTCATATCCATGTTTCGGATTGTACTCATCCTTCTTCAGTGTACTACAAAAAAAGGAGATGGAGGAGTGATATGTTTTTAGAAATCTTGAGTATATTCATGTAACTTATCTCCCTCGACTCGCGTTTCGGAGATCGTTGCATTCTCCATCTTTAAGGTAGTGGTAGGTAATGTAAGAATAACTCCTTCTACTCTGTACCGTGTCTCTGGTAGTATAGGGAGAAGTAAAATCTAAAACATGTTTTTGAAGATTGCACTTAAGTGCTGTGAATATTTTTTTTCGAATGTGAGCCAACAGCATAAAGTGAACTGTGGTGAATTAAACTATTATTTGCTTAGTTTTAATGAGAGCCATAACAAACAAAAAACAAATTAGAGGAATCATTTGGACGCATTTATAAATGCGAATACATTGAGTTCTTACTGTGATTTCTGAATGACTGTCGGATCTATAAGAAAGAAGAAAAAAAACATACCTAATGATTACATATGAGAATTTCAAATAGTAATTAGACGATTCATAATTTCACTCCATGAAGCAAACGATAAATGTACTATGAATATTGCGGTCTTCGAGTCCATAGATAATAATTAATCTTATTGATTCTAGTATAAGTAAGTACTAAAACCGATTCAATAGACGCTAATTCCAGGGCCGCGGTTGCGGTAACTACTGACTGTCTACCAACAGAGACTAGCAAAGTAATAACTAATAACGTTGGCCATAATCCTGATAACTCAATACATATTTAATTGGTAACATACGGTACTTGCTTTGGTAATTTAAATCTATTTATTTTTCGTTTTCTATCAAAATCATTAACTTCTGTCCATATTTATGCTGATTTACTTTGTTTTTACCCTTTTGGCAAAAGCACACATGTCAGTTTTTGACGATTTTAAGATTTTAATGCAAAATTGTCATTAACTATCAACTACATGTTATGGCAAAAGGTTATGTTTTTAAAACTTATAGATTTTGCCACCACTGGAAAAATAAAATATCGAACTCAGACACGGCAACAATAACAAAAACAACAAACCATCACGCCGTTTCCCCGCAGGAGTAGGCAGATAGAATGGATCGCCACACTATTTTTTTTTCTGACACACCTGTCTAGATTCCTCCACATTCATACAACGAGTTATACACGCACGTCGATTCCTCGGACTTTTATCATGACCAACCTTTGAAATTTGATCAAATACGGGAAAACGATAATAATATGTAAAATGTCTGCCAAAATCATAAATCACAATAAATCAACAAATTATATTTTCATTTTTTTAAAAGAAATGTATGTTTAAATATAATATCAGTTTTTTTAAGAAATATTAAACACAATTGTATCATATTTTCGTACTTGGATTTGTGGAATTTCTTTAAACTTGCAACAAAAAAAAAACTCTCCAATACAATTCAAAAAAAGACTTTAGCGCTTTTAAAGCTAAATAATGATCAAGTTCATTGTCCATGCTAGATGTGTGAGAATAATTTTAAACTTAATTAAGCAGTTATGAAAATACAAACCATTTTTTAAAATAAGAAAAAGGAGAATCTTAAGAAACAGTAGGGATTAAAAAACTGGGGCCCCTCTTTGGAAGATAAACTAAATTCCAGAATTTCTTTATGGCAATGAAGATGTGTAAGAATGTTCCGGTGGAAATTAGAAATGAAAAATATATGAAGAGATTTAAAATTAAATAAAGTAAACACGCTACGAAATAATAACTAATTGACTCGTAACTAAATTTAAAAAAATATGTATGTAATAAAAAAAATCTTTAAAATAATAGCAAAGTTTATTGCAATTGATTTAAAAAAACTAAATACGTAATAAACTAAATATTAAATATAAAATAGCATGTATAAAGGAATTTTCTATCACAATATTTTATTTTTTCATTATTTACAATGAACTTCTTCCAATAAATTTTAATTAACATTTTAAAAAATCTTTAAAATAATAATAAAGTTTATTGCAATTGATTTTAAAAAACTAAATATTATACATTAATAATAAATAATAAATATAAAATATCATGAATAAAGGAATTTTCTATCACAATTTTTTATTTTTCAATATTTACAATGAACTACTACCAACAAATTTTAATTAACAACATTAATATTTTGACTTGTAAATTCACATTTTTAACTACAGAGAACATTTGTTATGTACATGAATTCCATTTGATGAATAATTAATTAAATTCTGAAAATTAACAAAAATTAAGATAATGTTGAGATACAAGATAAAAAAACTTTTATATTTTTTAAAGTTTTTTTTTAAACTCTACACACACGTTTTAGTAATCATCATATAAATAACCAATAGTTATAATTAATCATTCGTGAAGAATAAGTTTAGCTCGTAAATAATACAACACTCAGCTGCAAATGAAAAAGATTTTATATGAGCGACCCAGGAATTTTTTCATAAAAAGAACTACGAATTTACTTTATTTTGAAAATTATATGTAATAATCTAATGCTTTTTCCAATCGTTTGTTTGTATTTTGGGGCTTTATGAAACACGTATAAAATGCTTGTGAAAGTACGCTTATTTTTCTTCTGTTTGTGAGCGAATAAAATAGTCGAATGATATATAAAATACCACATATCAGTAAAGTTGTCGCATTTACTGGTAAGTAAATGGTAGCCGTAAATCGTAAATGCCAAGTTACTCGCACGAGGCCGCGGGACGGCGTGAACAATAATGATAATCAGTAATGTGGACAGGGCCGGATGCGGGGGGTGGAGAACGCCATTTAGCGAAGAATACTATCCGTGGTTGCATCACGCTTAAATGTCAGGGTACCTACGTAGTTCGTTAATGGTTTCTCCCTTAATGACGGTTGTTAACGATTAATTCAACCATTTAAAATACAACATATGAACGTATGGGTATTGAATATTTTTTCAGAAGATAATAAAATAACTACTGGTATCTTTTTCCTTGATCGAGATATGGAATAAACGATTACTTGAAAATATATTGTAATAGAAATATTAACAATCAAATATTAAATATCGACCACGTGGGGAGTCGGAGAAATCGACGTGCGGGCATAACATAATGTATGAATGTTGGGGAACCGAGAGTATGTCAGGGGAGAATAGTGTGGCGGTCTAGTCGGTGATGGTTATTATAATTTTTTTTTGATGGAATTAACGTACGCTTGTTAATTTTCTTGATTTGCTTGATGGGTTATCAATTTTTGAGGACCGCGAACCTCTAGATTTATTAGTATTGACTTGATTGATTATTCCATGCTTAAATTTGGGGATGTTGACCACCTTTTTAGGTACATACAAGCCAAACAAGCTAATTTACAAGTGTATTACAATAAGTATGGGAGGTTCGAACATTTTCCATCATATGTATTTTTTCATTTCGAAAACATTACATAAGAGGTAATCTTCTTCATCTTTTTCTTCCCTGTTGTAGACCTATGTGGTCTGTTCTCCAGAGTGTTGCTCCTCCTGTGAGGTAGACTTCCAGCTGTTCTTCCATCTTTTCAGAGGTCTTCCACGTGGACGAGTCCCATGAGGCTGATTATGTTATGCAATATAGGGGAGTCTAGTGGTGTCCATTCTTTGAACATGACCGTACCAGTCCCCTTTTCGCTATCTGCTCCATCTTATAATATCCTCAACCTCACATATCTCTCTTATTCTGGTGTTCCTTACGCGATCTCTCAGTGTCCCGCCTTCAAACGGTTCCCCAGAATCCATAAGTTAGTCATTATTTCTGTATTTACATATTTCAATAATACATCTCTAATGATAAAGATGGTTACAGATAACCAATAGAAAAACTGTTTACTATTATGTAAACCAAGTTTTTACGTTAAAGTAAGAACATTAATATAGAAATAAGTCATTGTTTTATTAAATTATTGCATTTACAATTTAGTCATAAAGAGTAAATATAAAGTTTACCACATATCTATGTATTTGTGGTTGTCGACATTACGAATGAATTGTATGGGTATTTGTTTGCTTGTTTTTATTAAAAAATGTATTAAATTGCCCAAATGCTTCCTAAAATATGCATTCTATAGGACTTGTATGTTGTATACTCGCGGAAATAAAAAACGCAAAATAAACAACAAACACGCCGGAAAATATGTTGTTTTCTAAAGAGACGTGCATCCCTCGAATAAAGCACACCGCAAAGTTGAAGAAATAAGGCGCAGTCATGATATGTATTATGGATGTAAGTTTTATGTATGTTTGTGTGGATCGGGGCGCGAGCGCGACCCTTCACTCCCTTCCGTGTGAATAAACAAAATGTTCCGCTTTCTATGAAATAACACATGTCCCGAAGAGCGCGAAAACCAAAATTAACTTCCATTTACCGCAGCGAGACGCGGGGTGCGTGTCGGCATAAAGAATGAGCACTTGTCACCTTAAACTTGCGCCATTAAAATACCGCAAATGAAGAAAAGTTTGTTCACCCTACCGCAAGCAGCCGTGTCGTATTAGTTTG
Source organism: Lepidostoma basale (assembly GCA_022606425.2). Lineage (NCBI taxonomy): Eukaryota > Metazoa > Arthropoda > Insecta > Trichoptera > Lepidostomatidae > Lepidostoma > Lepidostoma basale. Next base: position 710,753 of record JAHDVF020001237.1, on the reverse strand, counting down.
CGCGATGTATTATACCCGCATATGTGCACGATATAATTTTATGATAAAAGTACGGAAAAAAACATCGTTCCAGTTAAAAAATATCACAATATATTTGTACAGCTCACTTCCAATCTGAAAGAAGATTAAAAATTTATTAAACATATTTATTATATTATAATATTGTATATTCGAAGAGTCCGGATCTGTCGTTAAGTAGAGAGTAAAAAGTGTTAGTTCTCATTGTACGAGAATGTACCCTTATATCGCTTGAAAAGTGCTAAAGTAGAATATTTTCGAGCGCGGTGAACATTTTCAAAATAATTTAACTTGATATAACATGTATGTAACATTTTATAAAGAGCTAAATAAACATGTTGAAAATGAATACAATAACAGTGAATACAATAGTTGGTATGAAAACTTGAAAATTTAATTATTATGATATATTATAATAACGGGTTTTGTGGCAAAGAAGTAAGTTGAATTTATATGTACCGCTGACCTTAGTGGCAGAGAGATAGCAGCTGTGATTGGCACACTGAAGGTCCCGAGTTAGTTTCCCGGTGATAATAGTGTGAAAAATTTTTTACGCTGTATTTTTTTGGTAGAATTCACGTAAGAATAAAAATAACGACAGACTAGCTAAAAACATCATATGTCAAAATGCCTTGGGTCCCATGTCTGTTGTACTCGTATATAAAAATGTGAAAAGTAACTAGAAACAACCACATTAAAAGCTCAAGTGGCATCCCAAGAACCAGAATATATGTTAATAGACTGTGATGCAAATCAATAACTAGGATGCAAACTTGAAACAAAAATAAAAACAATATTGAGATATTATTATCATTCATGAGCGAAATATTTTTCTGTTTATGTTTTACAACTTTCGATTTACAGCACGTTTAATTATAAACTTGATTTAAAAAGACCATTATTATTATTTAAAATATTAAAAATCATTTATTGTATCAGTTATATATTTACAACTGAGGTTGAACGTCACCTCCGAAACATGTCGTGGTTAATAAAGAAAAGCAGCAATAAAAGCAAAAAAATAATCTGTTTTTATTATTTAACACAATAGTGCATGTTTTTTTTTACGAATGTTTTAATATATTTACTTAATTTATTTAATTAAGCTAATCTTTTTTCTTACATTTAAAATATGTTGTAGTAAGCACACAGAGAGAATATAGGTTTAAAATTCAAACTCAGATATAATAAAATGTCATTCCATAGGCAAAGAAAATGATGAAAATAATGACAAAGAAAAATAATGTAATTTACAAAAACAGAAAATTTTGCACACTCACTCGGAAATATTGTACAATATTAAACATGCTATAAGGAGAATAAAAAACATAAATGAGAAAAGTAAAATTCAATGAAATTAAACAGAGAGTGCGTGAAAAATAAGAGAACGAGAGAAAATACGCACGTCTAATAACTTCCAATCATGATGTCATCATGAGAGTGGATTTCTTTATTAACTTTAAAATATCATGCATATAACATGACATTCCCATAAAATATAATAAAACTTCTAGAGAATATACGATTTCAATCGTCATAATTATTTGAAATGGAGTAAAATATCATTGTTATAAATATTATTATTTTATTTACATTCAACACATTTTATTAATTATACAGAGAAAAATTATTATACATAAACTTAAGTAAGCTGGTAAGCATGTACTTGCAGATTTGTACTGATGGTTGGTTCGTGCAGAATAATTGGAAATAAAGATATTTTTTGGGTTGTTTTGAGTCAAATTTTGGGTTTATGACCTGTGAAATGCGTTGTGGAAATTTGATTGCACTCATTATTCACAAGAGTGGTCATATATTTTATGTGTAATGCAAGAGCACAAGTTTTTGCTTTATGCTGGGCAATCCTTTTTAAAACCGTTTTAGATTGCTGACATTAAATAATTTTTATACGTAATAATTTCCTCCTGCATGCGTTATTCCCAAAAAGGCCCATAAAGACCCGACTGTTATTACTAAATTAGGACACAGTGTTAATTCAGACCGCTCGTTTTTCAAACGTATGCAAATTAGAAGAAAACGAAATTATAGATACCCACACACCTGTATATCTACCTCCATGGCGTACACCTCGGCGTTTCATCAAATCAACCACGTGTAGTTGCTTCGTATCCCCCGCAACTCGAAAACGTATAATTCAGCTTCAAAAGCGACCCCAAATATAAATTCATGTAAAATATTGTATTTTTAAAACGAACCCTTTTCTAATGAAGGGTCTTTTGTCCCCGAATAGGGTTACCGAATATTTTCAATTAAAACCATAATTAGTAAGTGTTAATACACGAACATGAATCTAAAGGTTTTAATTTAACGGATTAAATGTAGGTATGATAATTGGTTTAAACGGAATTAACTATACGTGATAAAGGAAGACGCGGGTAATTGTCAAGGTACGAGTATGTAAAAAAACAATTTCGTGAGTTTTTATACAATGAGATATACTTAATTTTATAAACAGGTGTAACATAGATTTGCACATATTCGTATATAATAATATCTAAGAGTAAAGTGAAACTAGTAGTTTTTACTCTTTCGAACTTGAATCAATATATTTTAGGAACAACCGTTTGTTTTGTAACCTTGACGAAGCTCCGGAGCGAAACCGGTTGGTTTTTAATACATATAAAGTGTAAACTGTTAAATTAAAAACTTTGTTTTATGTATCACAACTGTATTTTTAATTTTACGCGACAGCTGTTTCGTCACCCTATGTTGACATCATCAGGTGTAACAATAATATATTAACGCGGCGTCGAAGCAATAGAAACAAATACACGTAAATGTTCGAAAAATTACGAAAATTTGATATATTATTGTAACACCTGATGATGTTAACATAGGTTGACGAAACAGCTGTCGCGTAAAATAAAAATACAATTGTGATATATAAAACAAAGTTTTTTTAATTTAACAGTTTATATTGTTAAAGTATCATAGTGTTTCGGCCAAAACAATGGACTAAATATAAAGTGGTGCAAAAACAATTAAAAGTATTTGAAAATGATTTTAAAAGATTTTTCTTGCTATTGCGTATTGTCTGCATCAAATACATACGCTCACAAAATCCAGCTATTTAGTGGTGAAATAGAAAAAATGGAGCAGCGAGCGTGGCAGTTATAAAACACGTGGAAATAAAGCATGGACATGTTATGCTACTAACTGACAGGCACAGAGTGCAAGGACAGATGGAAAATGTTACGCGGACAGAAACACCGCTCTAGAATAAAGTGATACAAGATTCCGCACTATTTTTGAATTCACTCCACAATGTACAATATACTAAATGAGAATGAGAAACCGATGAGACATGTATCGCAGTAGCCATGACACACCCCGGGTCGTTGGCTTATAACGAGAGTGACATTTATGATTTCACGCGCAAACTATAAAATCGTCATGTTTGATTTTTTACACAATAAAGTAAATTCTTAGTTTTCTTGTTCTATTTTCATATTGATATGCGTATTTAATATACACGTACACATGTATTGACCTTAAAAATGTTTGTTTTAAACATGTTTAACTCCTTCAGACCTGAATTATTGTTAATGGTATTTTCTCACAACAAAACTGATAATAAATTCGATTTTTGTCAAAAAATATCAAAATTATTTACATTATAAAATCTATATCATAAATATTTGATTCATGAGCATAGAAACGGCGGAAGGATAAATTATTTCATGTAACAATTTTATAAGGTTTCAAATGTTATGTGCATAATTCTGCACAGGGGGTCTGAAGGGGTTAAAAAATCATGGTTTTGGAACACTGCTTTTGGATCTGTTTTATAAATACTACATTTAAGAATTCGTTACAGTTATTTTGATAAAAAAAACTCATACTTAATATATTTACGGTTTTTTGAACAATGATGTAAAACTCGATATTATTATAAATAATTAATATGAATGAAAAACCTTAGAAAGTCAACGATGTCATTCCCATAAATTGTAATGAAACATCTAGAAAACATACATTTTCATATTTAATATGTGTTACCATTTATTGTTTTATAAATGCCAGTACTTGGCGTTAACTTTGTGAATTAATAAATTGACATGTTTGAAAATTATTTAAACATTTATTCAATAAAAAATGTTCGCTAACTTATGTTGGTAATATCAATAAAGGTCGCCAACCTGTAATGGTTTAAGTTCAGTTTATTGCAACGACTTAATTTAGAATTCCAAGAAGGCGTTGTCATGTAAATTAATTATGTAAGATAAATATATAGTATACTCGTATTTTCCATGATTACGATTTTTAGTATTTTTTATTGGAAACATTTAACTTTGTAACACAGTTTGATTGAAGGATATAAAAACACATAGATCGTCACCTTCGGAAATATTTTATTTAAATAAAATTCCAAAAAATAGAAATTTGAATTCATAAAATACCTAAAAAATAGGAATGAATTTTCATAAATTACCTAAGAAATAGGAATATGTGTTCATAAATAGATACTAAATAAGAATAAATGTATATTATATACCTAAGAAGTAAGAAAATATGATAATAAAACACCTTAGAAATAGGAATACCTGTATATGTTCAAAATGTACTTAAAAATAATTTTAGATAAACTTAAAGCGTTAACATACTGGATATAACACGTTAACGTTAATACCGTAATGCCGATTTTTTTAATGAATTAAAGCACTGTTTTTTCCAGTTTTGAGTTTATTTTTCTCCACATGTTTCAAAGGCTTACACCTTCATCATCGGGAGAACGATATAAACTACCTAAAAAAACAAAAATATGAATAAAGCTCATAAAACACTCAAGAAAAAATATGTTCGTGAATGTGTGTCCAGAAAATACCTAAGATAGTACCTATACCTGTCTATTAGAAATACCTGTCAAGTAGGAACACACGTTCAAAAAATATCTAAGAAAGACGAATACATGTTCCTTACATACCTAAGATATGGGAAGAAAAAATTCAACTTGGTTTGCCGTGATTTGATAGTCATATTACTTGAAAGGACATTGTTTATATTTAATTAACTGATGAGGCAAATACACAACTGTTCATTTTTATATATTATACAATATATTTGGTACAAAAACAACTTATTTTAAAGTACTCGTATATGAGCTAACCAAACTCGGCCCAGTTTAAAAAAAAAAGGTTTTTGAAATCATAATAAAAATTTGGAACCGAAACCGGTCGAAACAAAGAGAACAAGTAGAATAAAACTTAACATTGATTATAAGATTAGACTTTTTTATATTTATTTTAATTATTTATCCCTCCCTTCCCTGTGATGGGTATCTTCTACACGTTGCTTCTAATAACCATCAATATCTCTATAAATATAACAACACAATTCAAGGTTAAGATTTTAGGTATTCTTCCGTAAATATATACGCATTGATTAAAAAAATAATATTAATAATAATCAGAATTTATCGGGTGCATCAGAGGTATTTTGTGAACATCGGAAACAAAATTCATAGTGCTGAGTGCGCGACACTATATTCGCCTCTCACTATTGCATATATTCACTGTGGAAGCGCGAGGAGCTCAATGTTCTCACTGCCCGGCAGTAGCTCTCGGGCTTGCAACCAGAGTGGATCTATGCCTATTCCGTGAGCGTTGCCAGATGTTTTTTTTTTAAATGTTATCAGCAAATAAATCTCAATTATTATAATTTTTGACTTCAATTATAATTGGGGATTAGCTATGAATGTTCTTATTTTTCCGGTTTAAAATCACTAATTTCTTGATTGGGTACTGACTATTTTTATTTTGGCACCGCAAGGGAAAGGTTAAAGTTAACATCTATCTAAAATTTCAATAAACATCATTAATATTTTTATAAATACGAGTATATAAGTTTTGAGAGGAACGATTCAATTTAATTGTACGTAGGGATATATCTTATGTGATACATGAAAGAGCTTTGTTAAAATCGATATCTGAGATAAAACCACCGGCTGATTTAGATCCCCCGAAGTACGAACATAATCCCGTAACTCGAATGCGAACCCGAGTATCAATTCGCTGCACCCTCCTGCTCCTAGAACGATTTAAGACGGAGCTAATCTTCACTGTAAATGGCGAACAAACAACGAACAGCTATCAAAATTAATTGCTAACTAAATGAGTTGTCAAAAACGTTTCAATATGACGCCACCACAAAGAGATCGAAACTGCTTATTAATTCTTAATATCATAATTAGCCGAAGGAACGCGGCTTCTGAGATACTTTCAATGTTACTGATCGGTTCTCAATATATACTATTATATATATACGTCTTCGGCAGTTTACAGTACTCTCCATAGGTATATGTTAATTTTTTGTTCGTGTTTTAATTAATGATTTGAAATCTTTTCTATTACGCGTTTGTTCGTAAATAATTTAAAATGAACACATGATTTTAATAACGAAAAAAAAAAACGGATTCAAGATTTAATTAAAATATCCAGAGATTGGTTATTTTAACTTTTATGTTATTTTGTGAACTACGCTTGTAATAGCTTATATGTAATATGATCACTAATTGTATGTTAAGTAATGAAGTGTATAAACTTTTTTTTAGCATTCGGAAATAAAAAGGTGTTCTAAAATGCAAGAATGTTTAAAATGTTCTCATATTTGCGGGAATATTTTTGTGAACAGTAAATTTAATTATAGAAGGTAAATAATTAAATGAATGAATATACCAGAAGAAAATTTTTTTTATATTATATGACAGTAAGATGAACGAGAATTTTTTAAAACATTTTATAAATATTTTTTTGTGAGTTATAAAACGAATAAATACCTCGATGCTCACTTCAGTCCGCAACCTTCGCGTTCCAGGCACAGTGCTTTAATCGATTTAGCTTCAAGAGAATTTCATTCAGCGAGCTTTTTACGAAAGCTAATTGGATATAAACGCTCACAGTTATAAAAGAGAAACATTATTAATTTGAGAACGAAATCTGTAAATAATGTAGCTTATAATTGTCAAGTGATTTAAGTAACACACAGATATTTTACTTTAAACATCCATTTTATATTTTTCAAACTAATCTGTTAACATGGCGTTATTTTTAAGGATACAGTTATTTTTAAGGATTGAATCTTCAGTGTACTACCTGTCGCATGTTAGAACCTCGAAACACGAAATATCGATTTACTAACAATTATCAACGGTAAGAAAAAGAAGATAAAGTTATTTTTTTATTTTTCAGATATGACCTTTAAGATTGAAAAAATACAAATTAAATCTATCAATGGGAGAAAAACATCTTTTGCAATTTTTGTGATTTTGTGTTTTGTGAATACGTGCATAAATGTGTCTGGCAAGACACTGCAAGAGAGAATAATGAATTCAAGATGAGAGACATGCGAAGTCGAGAATGTCGTTAGGTGTGGAAGGCAAAGGAGAAGATACTGGTATGCATACGTGAGAAGAATGGATCCATTCAGACTCCCCTTCATTGTGTTACACGGCCAGCTCCAAGGTAGACGACCCCCGGGCAGACCACCAAAAAGATGGATCGACAGATGGGAGTCGACCTCGCAGGAGGCCAATTCCTCTTAAGAAACTGGCCACAAGGCCTACACCAATATGAAGAAGAAGAAGTGTATAAATGTTTAAAATGATCAATTTTGGTAAATTATGTGTGGTCATGGAACTCTTTATATAATATAATATGTTGCTTCCCTCAAATTGTTCTTTAGCCGGTTACATATTAGTTTAAAACTAAACGATGTTGGTATTAGACAAGATCTCCCTTAGTAAGGCACATCTTACAACTTATAAACCACTTCGGGACATGTGGCCCGAATGGCCGTCTTATAATGCCCGCGGTAACGGCTCGATAGTCGCACATAACCTTTGTCGCAAAGCTAATTCCTCTACTTAAGTCCTTTGTATGGCAATTGAAGATCCTTAAATACGGTTATTTGTTACTTAATGTGATTAATTTATATTATTAAACACACACAAATGTATTAAAACATTGTTAAATATTAACGGATATCGATACATAGATTTAGAAACATCGGTGAAAATCCAACGAACATATGTCATTTTTATTTTTCGTTTCTTGCAGACGCCAAACACTTCAATCCTTGTGAAGATCTTGGCTTAAGTCATGAGACTGCAGTTTATTTTCAAAGCGTTCAACCGTATTGCTAATGAACGTTCTCATTCTCTCAATGGAGTGAGGATTTTTTAGATTGTGGATACAACACCCACATGAAATTGATCAAAATCTTCGAAACCTTGTCTCGTTCAGTTTCTTGAGTATTGTAGCTTATGTAACTTAATAGCTTATTGAACTTTTTAATATTATAGGATAAACAAACTAATTTGCATTTTTTTAAGCTGTGCTGATATATGATAATATATTGTGAGCATTCGAAATCAAATTTTACATTCCTAGATACAATAGACATATGATAATTTCTAACGTCGAAACGGGTATATATAATAATTATCATTGACAAATATTGTGGGTTTGGATAAAATTGATAGAGGTAATAATTTCAATTCTTTCCATTATCTGACAGAATAACATCATTATAATACGAGTACTCGTAGTAAAACTATTTTAATGAGAGATTAAAGTTTGATAGTCTTATGTAGATCGGAGTAAGAGGCGTTATTGTATTCTCATGTAATCGAAACATAAATTGAATTTGAATAATTTTTAATGTAATTAAATTATACTAAATTGTTACATAAAATGACTTTAATGAAAGATTGTGGATGTCTATATTTTACATTGCCATTATTTTACAAAGTTTTTCAAAAAATATTCTAATGTGAATCTACACCAAAGTGACGGCGAATATAGAAATAATTCTTCATTTAAATTAAAAAATTGGAAAACGTATCGCATAAATAAGTAATGATAAGTATTCATATTTTCGATGTTCGAACATTACACGTGTCGTCCGAGAAAAACTTGTATAAAATATGATAAACGTTTGTTAGAATTGGTATAAAGGTTGAGCGGATTTAAGTGCAGAAATCTGGATTTGATTATCTGAAATAATATCATACTTACTCACCCCGTTCGGGATGAAAAATGTCATCTGTTTTTAATGTTGAGTAATCGAGAACAGTTGTGGGAGATTTTATTTTAAAATTATTGCCGAGGCTCTGTGACTTCTCGCAACCCTCCCCGGGAATAATACATGTAGTTTTATGGGCAACCTAATAAAGACGTAAAATCGTAAATTTTATTCTCTCTGTCTGGACTTTGGACCCTGGAGGTGAATTATATTATTTTATGATTTCACCAAAATTATTATTTTCCATGGAGCATAAGCCATATTGTACTCGTACGTGCTCTTTGTGTATTTGATATTTTCTACAAGAGCGTATAAACGTTACTAAAAAATGTGACATTGATTGATTGAAATGGGATGTAAAATTCAAATTCACACACTACATTAAAACAAGCAATGAATGAAAGTATATTTTTAAATATTGTGGAAAATAAAGGTTGTGTTTTGTTTTTTCGATAAAACGTATTAAATATTCAAAAATAAAATATGATATGCTTACATCTATAATAATTAATATATAGTAAAACCTTAGTATTATGAAAAATGAAACATTAGCTTTTGCAATTCTATTTGAGGTAAAAAAAAAAATTGATTTAGATATCCCTCCTAATTGAAATAAAAATTGGAAGATTTGATTGGTGAATTGAAATATTATATGTCGTCACCATAATAACACAATAATAATAAACTTATTTAATTAATATTGTAATTTTTTACCGATATTTAGATGTACATGTATTGGGATAAAAATGATTTTTAAAAACACCAATGTGCCCCAGAAAATATAAGAAAAACATATACGAGTATGTGATTTATTTTCTTACGTTATTTATGAAAAACATTTTTCATACAATTGAAAATTGTTAGGACGAACATATCAAATTATTCAACGTTTTATTATTATAAAAATAAGAAGTTTTTATTATACAAACGACGGCCAGCAGTACAAAATTTTAATTAACAATGAAAACAAAACGCTCTTTGTTCGTCTTTTTGCATTGAAGTTACTCTGCGATCTTGCGGTGAATTTTTAATTGTATTGGCGAAAAGTAATTAAAAGTATAATCAAAATCGAGCTTTGTTGAAAGAATAATGCAAAATAGAACGTAAAAAGCGATTTCGCGGACACCTTGCGAATTTTAATGATATCACTCTTTTGTGTTAGCCACAATTAAAACACACTTTTAAAGTTGCAAGTTAATGAATCGCTAATCAGATAGATAGAAAATTGCCTAAACTTAAACGAATTTGTTCGAGGGAATAGAGGGATTCTTCCAGTCGAAGTAAGTGAATTTCCCGGGAAATATCACTTAAAGCAAGATAGATTTCGCGGGGAGCGTGTGTTCGTATATTCTGCTGATAGAAATCCTATGTAGCGACAAAAGTGCTTGCGGTATACCCGATGCTAAGTGGTGCACTGAACTCCGCGCTGTGTTCAAATTCTCTGCTCTGACGATGTTAAAACGTATCCAATATCCATATAAAGATAAGATGTTTCAACACATTACTAGTACCCCGTATAATTTCCCTTTAATTAACGAAACAATTTCCCTTTGAAATATCTTCATATCCTCTTGTACTATACCTACACAATAATCTCTCTTTAATGATTACGTATTAACTTTCGAATAAATATGTAATTTTAGTACTTACAAGGGTTAAAGGGAATACGCTTCGTGTTATAAACGGTAGTTTATTTTTCTATCTAAAATACAAGCTCAACCAAATAGATGTATGTAGGTATTTCTATACGTAAGCTATCATCTCGTACCGTTCGTGGATTTTAGGAACCAGAAAATTGGATTTATAAACATTGGAAAATAGGGAATGCTGAATAATCTAATTATGATTCGAGGGATACTTGAAATTTTATTATCGTACAACTGAAATAGTATGGCAATATAATTCGTAATTTGCTATCATATAACAAGCATCTTAGTGTTATTACGTGAAATATTTCCAACTCGGCAAAAGTACTTTATCAAATTAATAGCTATAACATTATCTAAATTATTAAATACAAGATCTTATTAATCTTGTAATTTTCAAGGAGTTAATGATAGTTCATTTGATTATTCTAATAATTAGTTGTCATTTGCTTTTAGCTTCCGTTTCTAAAGCAATATAACAAATATGATGAACCACATTTACGAACATTGTGTTGGACTTTAGCTCACAATGAATTGAAATAATGATCATAAAGACTCGGCTGTACGAGAATATTCGAGTCTGTCTGCAATTTATTTGATCATAAAATAACAACTTTATTTCCTCGTGGCGGACCATTGAAGCTTGTGAATAGTTATCATCATTATATTCCTGTATAAGAAATAAGTTATACTTACGCTGGCAATAAAACATTTAAAGGCTTTGATTAAACAAAGTTTTTATCGGAGCGGTTCAATAAAAATATATTCCGTTAGGTTGATTGGCAACTTTAGACAATGGAGAATATGACAGCTAAAAAGTATCCTAGTTTTAAGGCGCCATAAACAACTACAGACAATAAAACATTATAAAACTTTGATTTACGCTAATTACTTTGAGATAAATTAACCCTATACGGATAAGGCTTTTGGTTAGATTAATGTTAAATTTAAATCAGATTCGACCATGAATTTACGTCAAAAAATATTCAATGCCTTATAAGGCATTCAATGAAATAAACTTTTTAAAATTTGGTGTCATTTTTAAAATCATCTTGTAAAAAATAAATCTGTAACTAAGCCAGTATAAGTGAGTATGAACTAACTGCTATCCGGTAGATGTAAGCTCCACGTTCAATGGGTTAAGCTGACGTTTTCTTAATCTAAAGCAGACCTAATGAGATTTTCGCTTCTTTCGATCTATAATTCTATTGTAGAAGCGAGCTAAATTTCTGTAACAGGGAACTTAACGAAATAAATAAAGCGCAAAGTGAAATCTTCCAGTCAAAGGAGAGAATTTAAGGAGATTATAGAACCGCAAACCAACCTGGGTGGAATAGATAGCTAAAGTCAAACGTATGGGCTATCGTTAAGGGGTTACCGACACTGCACTTTGTTATAATCCGGGTACGATTGGCCTTTTGGCCATTCTGGACTGTGAACTTCGCGCATTAGAGTCTAGTAAGAAATTAAATGTAAGCGAAGACCTCCCACTTAACTTCCAAATAACACATTTTCGTTTGCTAATGTTCACTTCTGGAACAAGCTTTAGCATAGATGAAAGCATTAGTTTATATTATGCATAGTCGAATGTAACATTCAAACAACATTGAAAAAAGTTTTGCCACTACATGCATGGTATTGTAAATTATATTAATTGAACAAACAAGTTAAATGTTAAAATTTGAAACACTGTTATTACATATCACAATTTATTTATATAAGTTTGTCGGGATAGCAAAGGGATTTTTTTGAATCTTTAGTTGTTTGTAATACGTGGTGATGCCAACATAAGTTAGTGAAATAGCTGTCTTGACAAACTCATATAAATAAATCGTGATACGTAATAACAGTGATTCAAATTTAAACATGGAATAATGTTGCAGTATAACATAGTTTTGGCCAAAATAATTAATTATCTGAACAAACAAGAAAAGCTATATTTAATAATAGCCACGTTGATAAGGATAACACTGAAATTAATTAATACCTGAAAATCTATTGTTTATTTTTAAATGATCAATGGAACCAATGTTTGAGTTATTGATAATTTATTTAAAAAAAAATTCTTAAAAAATCGCAACTTTGTAATTTAAGTACATATCCTTTTTTTATATGATACAAGATAAAATGTGACGTATAAAGTATGACGTTAATGTTATTCTGTCGAGTATCATAGTTGCTAGAGGATACGAAGGTGAGCTATTATTATCTCAGATTCTATTTCTCGGAGCAGAACGATTCACAAAGGATCTAAGATGAATGTAAAAATAAAGAAAGCTTAACATAAAAGAACAAAACAAATGAATATTTTCTATTGTTATTACAAGAATGTGGGAGTATAAAACACAAAATGTTATTTTAGTGAGGCACTTAATGAATTTAAGATCAGAAGAATGAGAATAATTTACGGTACCTATACATTACGTTATAGTTAATATGTTTTTGATATAAAACAAAACAATACTTATCTCTCAACACAGTTTAAAAAAACGTTTTTATATTCGTTACTTTTGAATTATACCTAATATCGAAAGTTCGATATATGTATAAATAATGCAATGTTTTATTTAATATTTAAACGGTAATTCAAAAATAAAATTCAAATCAATTAAAAATATATATTTGTAGTAGGTTTTAACTTGGGTAAATAATTCATTAGAAAATATCTATTTTCTAGAAGTCTCATTATGTTTGATGGGAATGTCATATTTACTCCTATCTTACTGTTATGCTTTACCTCAGTATTATCAAATGATATGATTAATTTGAGATGATCTCATTTGATAATGCCTTAGCAAGGCAAAACATCTTACTACCATAAAATATAACAAAACCTCTAGAAATCACATGTTTTCATTCGTATTAATTATGATTCGTTACGAAAACAAAAAAATTCATACAAAATTTCTTTATTATTATGATTTATTGTGCTTCCATCTTCTGGTGGATGATAAACCAGAAGATGGCAGCAAGCTGCCGAAACCAGTCGAACATGAACACAAGTGGAAGCACACTAAATACATAATAATAAAGAAATTTTGTATAATTTTTTTTTTGTTTTCATTATTTAAAATGAACTTCTACCAAGAAATTTCAATTAAAAACATTAATTATATGATCATTATGTTTAAACAGTTTTAATTCTCACGACGATTTACACACAGTTCGAAAAAAACTATGCGCTTTAACTATTAAGTATAGTAATGTGAATTATATTTAATATTTTACAAATAGTTGTCGTGTTTAAGGGGTACAGGAAATATCAAAACCATAAAAAGCCATCAATAAAATCAATTATAATTAACGGCAAAGAAAAAAGTCACTCCAACCATTAGGTTGATAGGTAAGTACTTGTTTTAGAAAGTTCGTGTCAATTTTTTTATACAAATGTGTTCTATTATAATCTATGGCGTATGGCCATTATGCGGTTCTGGTCCAGCATTCATTTTATGATTACGGCGGTCATTACTATCGCGTTAAAATAAAAATGTAACTATGATTTACGAAACGGATGATTACGAGGGGCTTCGTGAATAGATCACCCACTGCAAGATGGCTCTGTGATGGATGACGTCATATCACACCTAATGATGGAGTATCTCATTTCGAGAGATTATGTTTATGAGAGCACATATTTTGCTACATAAACCGACACAACATCCCGTTTCCTTTAATTACGGCAATTGAAAAAATCTTTTAATTTTTTCTTTTTTGTATTCTTCTTTTTTTCTTTTCAATTGCAAGCTAATAATTAAATAAATCAATTTTCTGGCACCGATATACTAGTCCACCAGTCTGTCGATGCCAGTCAGCCTGGCGTAACCGGTCGCTATAGAAATAAATATAAAGTGGATGTAGTTATTAAAAATCACAAATTTGAAATATATAATTGCAAGCTAATAATTAAATAAATCAACGTTCTGGCACCGATATACTGGTCCACCAGTCTGTCGATGCCAGCCAACCTGGCGTAACCGGTCGCTGTCGAAATAAATATAAAGTGGATGTAGTTGCTAAAAATCACAAATTCAAAATATACTTCCCTCAAGAGATTTCAGTCAAATCATTAGATTATCTCAAAAATGGCAAGTTAATTTCGGAGGTATGTCTTTAGACGATATAATCTCTCATATTTTCTTGCCATTGTGGTGGAAGGTTGGCCGATTTCGGATCGTTTCCAGGAGCGCCTGGTGTGATAGTGTACACATGAAGAGGCACCTTTCTTGCCTCTCATTAATCATTTTTGTATTTATATTTAATATTACTTTTTATTTAACTCAAAGAATTAACGATTGGGAATTCCATAATGACGATTTTTTAATGTATTAAAACAATGTTTTTTCTATTTGTGAATTTATTTTTCTCTACACTTTTCGAAGGTTTTACATCTTCATGATCGGGAAAACGTTATTTAGTTTATTTTTTTTCTATTTACCCACTCAACACCAAAAAAGCAAAAATAATTTTGTGTATTTACAGAAACGATAAATAATACATATTATAATTGAAATAAATTTATATTGCTCATAAATTTTTTACACAATACCATGTTTCGTGCTCGCACATATAAACAAAACACATAGAAACATATGAAATTACATGGTTTTACTAATATATCTGATTAGAAGAGTAAAAATTGTAGAAATGCATTGAAATTTAATATGGATAGAGATTGATAAAAAAGTTAAGAATGAATGGAAATGGAAAACCAAAGAAGCAAAAACTAATGAGAGAACACGCATCTTGATTTTTGTGAAGAATACCAAATTAGAGATATGAAAATATGAGATAATTTCTTGCAATATTGTGTGAGAAAATGGCATCGCTGCCGTATTATTTATCATTGTTTATTCATAAAAAAAATTGACACACCTTGCCTTTGATTCGTTTTAGTTATTTGAAACATTTTTATGTATTTATTTTGGTATATATAAGTAATGACCGGTTTTGATCAGATAATGTCATAAAAATTATGGAATTTAATGAAAATGTTTATTATTTCATTTAGGTTTAATTATTAACAATACTAGATTGCCTAAAGATTAAAAATATTATGTAATGTTAATTTAATTAACTTGTAAAAAATGAACAAACTTTTATATTTCACAGTCGCTATTTCTTGTAAAGTGTTTATGAAATAAAATAAAATAGTGTTTAACGTGTATTTATTATTTTGGTGGAAATTCTACAATACAACTACATTGTTTAATTTGAAATAATATCACAATTTGTTGTATTTAAGTTAATAACACCTGATGATGCCAACATCTGTTGAAGTAACAAACGACAATTTCATATAAATTGTTATATTATATCAGTGTTTTAAATTAAAAAGGAACAGTGATTATGAAAATATCACAAATCAAATTGAATTTTCATCTGAAGCACTCACTTTGTGGTTAGACATTTTAAACTTATAGATATAAATTAATAAAATACTTTGTATTTGATCATTGATGCCAACTAGTTGCCTGCACCCAAGCTTAATACAGTTATAACATCGCTATGATGAAGCTTGGGTACAAGCGAAACTAGTTGGCATCAATTATCATAACCACACCGTGGTTAAATACTAAGTGTTTATTATTTTGTATCCATAAGTTCATATAAAATTGATTTGTTTCTTAATTGATTTCAAATGTACATGTACACACGTATAATTATTTGTTGTAAATAAGTTTAATTTATGGATCTAAATCCCGCGATGGTGCCTGCTAGTCTAGTATTCACATGTTAACATATAAATAACACACGTTCCTTTCAAACACAAGGCGTCTTGTCGTTATATGTACGTCGAACTTGAGGATTTATTCGTGTCATTTAGCTGGTAACCTTATTACGACCTCTGAGAATTTACGCTGTTGATGTAGACATTTACATATTATTCACATACCTAACAAGTATCGTTCCATACATGAAGGTTCATATATCGTGAGCTCAATACTAAAACTAGACAACTCAAACTTTTGCCGTATTGATTGATTAACATGCATTTTACAAATGCCGATTGTATTACATATCAACTCGAAGCGCGGCTATGTATCAAATTTGTGACAACTGCAATAAGCATTTTGGAGACGTTAATGTTTTCCATATGTTTATTTTGAAATATTAAGTTTAGCCTCATTTTGTCTTAGTTAAACTTATTAAAATATTATTTTATATTTGTCGTAGCATGTAATTGGCCTTACTTTATTTCTTTAAGTGTTTTTTCTTTCTAATATATGTAAATGATATCGCTGTATGTTACCCTTAATAAATAAATAAATATTACAATGGATGGAAGAAAAATTGTAACAATGTCGTGCACAAGCAGTGTGAGTGGAAAAGAAGCCGTGGATGAGCATGGAAAGCACGGCTTGACCAACGTATTTAAATACTAAAAGGCGGCCACCTTCGAAGTCGAAAAAAATGTAAAGGAAGTTCGAGAGGTACGAGTATGTTAGGACAGAGAAGTATGGTGATCTATCTTTCTGTCTACCTATCTGGGGAAATAACGTGATAGATAGTTAGTTTTTTTGATTGCTCATCGAATAGACTTTAAAATAATGTAAATAGATATTAAAAAAAAAAATCTCATCTGAGATATTAAGCATACCTACTCATAAAACTAGATATCAATAATAGTTTGCATCTCTTACCATCTATTATTAGCTCAATACCTCTCAATTGAAGTGGAATTACCAGACAAACGGTGCTTGAAAGTAAGAATACCATTTTATCAAGAATAAAGAATTTTAAGTTCCCTAGTTTTATTATTGAGTCCACGATGTAGAGTAATAAGCGTTATATAATACGTAATGTATGAGTAGGACAATTATAGAAAATTGTTTTAAATTATAGAATCATATTTTGTTTAAAATAATGAAACAAAAACGTTTCATGCCCGATTTAGTTAAGATCTGAAGGCGTCATTGTTTTATCAAGTATTTTGAATATTAAGAGATTTCATATTGATATTTCAACATATATTTATTATTTGAAGGGGAATTCGTAATACATGAGATTAATAAGAATTTGTTATTTTGATTCCCTACATTCTCAGGTGTAAATAGCTTCTTCTTCAAGTACCCTGTCGGGTCCCCTCAACGTTGGCGATCACCTCGGTGAACCTGTCCCTGTCCTGCGTCGCTTGAAATAGCTCCTTCATACTTCGGATGCCTGTCCACTCCCGTATGTTTCGAAACCAGGACACTGTCTCCTACTGGGCCTTCGGCATCCCTCATTTTCCCCCTCCAATATCATTTGGAGAAAGTGGTACTTCTCCTCACGCAGCACATGACCCAGATGTGAAATCTTCCAAGCCTTGATAGTTGACAACAGCTTCCTGTCAACTCTAGCTCGCTTTAGGACTTTGATATTGGTAACTATTTCTGTCCAGGGAATTCTGAGCATTCGGCGATAGAGCCACATTTCAAATGCTTCCAGTCTGTTCATTCTTGTTCGTTTCACATCCATACAATAAAACAGGTGTAACTATAACAAAATTAAAATAAATTAACAATCAAAAATAAAAAAAACAAACTCTTCGTTTCGTTAACGCCTTCTTCAATTAAATATATTTATAACATTACGGCATTGTCAGAAGATAAATTACATTACATATAAAAAATGTTTTACGGTAACTGGATAAGACGACATTAGAGATGGCAGTGTAATTGTCACACTATCATTAGTGGTGTGGAATTCACGTCACAATAAAATGGCGATAGATTAGCTACCAATCACATGTCATGAGAATCAATTTAATAGATAAAAACAAACTGTATATAGGTAATAATTGGGTTCAAACGTTCTGTTGTGTAATTGCGTCTTAAAACAGCTTCGGGAACCGGTGGGTAACCTTCTTCGTCTTTATTTAACTGTATATTTGTTCATTTGTATGTGTATAAACAAACGCTACATGTTACCCTACAATAAATATATTTTTGTTGTGCAAAAAAAACACAGTGAAATCTTTTGTTTTGCAAATATTTGACCTGTAATATTTTTGCGTAAATAAAATATATTTCAAGATGTAGAAAACATCGTATACATTTATAGAGCAAGCCGTTCTTTAGTGAAGGGGTGTAAGAGTTCGCCCATCACATCGCGGGTGAAATCCTCGAACCCGCCCGTAAATTTCTTCACTCTAATTTCTCGGCTGTCTTGGGTAGAATGGGAAATTTACTCTTCTCTTTCCCTGGAATCTCACCTTCTATAATAATGTTTATCCCGGAATTCTGAAGCGGTCAAGAGAGGGAAATTCCTAGAGAGATTCTTATTGTAGTAGCGAAAATAGTGTTGTACTAAATTATGGCTACTTTTGTTGATATATGTAATTACCTTTCTGTTATCGTTCTTGAAAATACAACCGATTTAAGAAGTCTTATTTTAGATAAACTAGCACTGAGTTGGTAGTAAAATTACTTGGGAAAAACATTTATTTTGAATTTAGTATTAAATACGCTAATTTTACTCCAAGTAATGCAACAAACACGATTTGTTAAATTATTAATGAAAGATCTGTTTTTATCCATAGAGCTAAAAAGTTCACGTATTAAGTAATTTTTTTTTTTTAGTTTTCAATATTTTTTTAAGCTGGTTTACATTAAGTAGGTACACTTAAAAATTTACACCTCCGAAATTATTAGTAAATTGACATTCAATATATCTATGTTTCGCACATGACACATCACGAGCCAAGTTTTTCCACCACCCTACTTATCGCACTAGCTACGCCCAAAGCACGGTATTGTACCGAATTTGCGATATCAAAGTATATTTTAATAATAACGATGTTTCCATCTGAACATGAGATGAAACCATGCTATACGTTTTTATTCCGTTTATTATTATTATTTTTGACTATTTAAAATATTTTGTTTGTATTAGTTTAACTTTAATTTTGATTCATTTGTTAGTACTGTTAATTATTCCATTTATTTATATTCGTGGTTGCAAGTGATTAGATTATTTTATTCTTTTTAAGTGTTTTTATATATGTATTTAAGTCTCTGTTTATTATCCTAAATAAATACGAACTTCGTGGCAGAGTTGCCAGAGCGCTGACGGCTGTACAAAAGGCCCCTGGTTCGATTCCCGGCGGTGGTAGTGTGATTGTCACACTGTCTTTGGTATGTTGTAGAATTCACGTGACAGTAAAATAACGATAGACTATCAAATCAGATCAAATCAAATCAGTTTATTTACTCATAAGACATTACAAACAGCATAAATGTTTAAGGGATCTATTGAGTACAGGTACGATATTATACACATACAACATAATACCAGGAACGCATTAGTGATGATTCGACATTAGGAAGACAATATACTTTCCAAAGTCAAGAATATTTGTCCCCTGAACGTACTTTCACTAACATGAAAGACGTCGATCTCCGAGGAGACCGCGTTCAGCAGAATTATTGCTCTTCCCACCGGTGTCACCAGAGGCAGATTGGTTCTGGCGGCCGGTACGTAAAACAATTTGTGCTGTCGCTGTCGGAGATACTAGCGCATCCTCCAGTACGGCCGAGTTCTCGAAGTATCCCCTTATTAATCTAAAGAAATGGGTTATTAGATGTCCATCTCTTCGAAGCTGTAGAGAATTGATTCCGAGCATTCCCAAAAGAAATGCCGTGAGATAGAGCCACGGATAACTACCATAGTCCCTCATGTAGAGATACCTCAGAAATTTTTTCTGAACCCTCTCCAGCATAACGGAATATCTCGCTTCGTGAGGACTCCATATCACAGAACCACTTTCGAGTCTGCTCCGAACCAATGCGTTGTATAGGACTCTGAGCACATTGGGATCCCTGAAAGCTATTCCGGTCCGGACGATGAACCCCAACATCCCCTCAATATCTGCACGAAAAGTCAGTCTACTCTCATAGATGATTCCGAGATCTCTCATCGTAGATACATGTGCCAGTTAGTGGTTGTTCATTGTGTATCTATGATATACAGTTCTCAATGCTCTAGTAAAAGATTGCATAACGCATTTAGAGACATTGAATTGCATTTGATTACTGTGACTGCAGTTAACAATATTATTGATGTCCGACTGGAGGCGAAGACAGTCTTCAGGATTTTTAATTTCCAGGAATAATTTCAGATCATCGGCAAATAAAAGAAATCGCGAGCTAGCTACTGTCAGATGTCATGAGAATCAGTATATTATAATAGCTAACAACAAATTGTGTACAGCAATTAGGTTCAAACGACCTGTTTTACAGTACACAAAAAAATTAATTATCACTGATTTTAAACAATTTTAAATAAATGTATAAAACAGCCAGATAAAAAATATTAAGTGCGTATATATAAAAAAAATTAAAAGACATTTTATTTTATTTGAGGGTCGAGGCTCCAAATCAAATTCACAATTAAGTTCAGTGAACAACAAGACTAATTTTTAATGTAGAAAAATTGTTAAAATAACCCTATTACATGGTTTACCAAAAGCCAATTTAGCAACTAGCCAAGTTGAAACATCCATACATAATAAATCGTTCATTTTAAACCGTTTAACAGTACCGGGATAAATTGGTTTCAGTGACGGTTTTAAAATCAATTACAATTTCAACAACTAGTTGGGAACAGTAACACTTCAAATATAAACTCCATCGAAGTTTAGAATTGCAGTTCAATTATTACAGGTGGCAGATATTTTGATTGCCTTTTGAATGTTTATACAACTTACATTGAATGTACGTATTTGTTTATTTGAGAAGGCGGTATAGAATTTATTTCAATGGCATAAAGGCCACTTATTACTCAGTTATGTACAGATGGGAATTGATTGCCGACAGACGAAAGAATATTTTGATGACTTTATTTCTAGAGACAGGACCCCCCAAGTTTGCTTTGATCTCGTGTCGGCATAATGCTCTCATAATATCATAGATAATAATAGCTACGAATACGTGCATACAAATCAATGACACGTTGACGCTATGGAATTAACTATGAATAAAATCAAACTGACATTTTTATACATAATATAAATTATAAAATTTATGGAAAGAAATATACTTAAATAAAATAGTGATCATTAAAAGTCTAGTGATGAACTTTCAAAAATCTAGCGATGAACGAAAAAACTTACGTTAAATTACGATAATTAATATGAATGTAAACGTCTGATTTCTAGGAGTTTTGTTATACTCGTAGTTTAGAATTTTAGATAGAATAACATGTTTCGCCCTCCTAAGGCATTATCTAATGTATCAATTATATTATGTACGAGTATTATATTATTTGTGTTCATATCATTTATATTATCTTAATTATTCAATAAGGGGTTTTACATCATAGTTTAAGAAACATTAAATTAAGTTATTCGAATCATTAAAGGAAATATACCATAAGTAATCATAAGGACTCATTTTGCAAAAATGTCACTCAACGGCACGTATGCTGAGCCGAAAAGACCAGAGCAATCAAGACCTTGTACGTGTCTAAACCGCCTGGGTAAGACCTCTAGGAAGGCCTAGACACCGCCTGATGGACAATGTTCTGGCTGACCTGGCTAGGTTGGGCGAATCGGATTGCAGGGGGCAAAAAGCACAGGATCGAGGTGCTATAAAGAATATAAGGAAGGCGAAAAATCGTCAAGGAGGCTAAAACTCTTCAAGAGTTGTATGGCCATAGGAAGTAAGTAAGTCACTAGACTGTCGATGCCAGCGAGCCTGGTAAAACCGGTGGCTGTTAAAATAAAGACAAAATTGGAAGCAGTTTAAAAAAAACTTAAAAAAAAAAAAATATTTTAAATAAACTTCTATCAAGAGATATCAGTAAAATCATTTGATTATCTTAATAACAGTTATGACGTCTTAATCGTAGTATTGAATGAGATTGTTTGATTTATGCCTATCTGATATAAAGTCATTATGTCAAGAGGGCGTAATGAATTTTTATTGATAAGTATTTACGATCTCTCGTTAACTTAATACATTTTGGCTCAGGCCTTTGTCTTCTGCGCTGAACACTCGCTGATGAGTAATTCTTTTTTATCTCGCTATTATTCGCTACTCTTTTGAGAAAAAAAACAACATCGCTACAAGAGTGCTAACACATTAAACTTTTTACACGAAGATTTATAGTTCGGGCAATAAATAAATAATAATGATAACTGGAAATTATAAGTAGTATTTAGTAGGTAGTAAGCTCTTAGCTCGAATAACGACGAGACGCAAAATATATTTGTTGGTCTTATAATGAAAAATATAATTGAGGCTTAGCGATCTCTACATTTTTTTTGGATATTTGTTATGAATTTATGTTAAAACGATTTACGAATTTATACAAGAAAACGAGAATTCGTGATGTAAAAAAATGTTATTTTTATTATTTTGTTAAATCGCTCTTTACATCAATACAGCGCGAGCTAAATAATATGTGATAGGTATAGGCTTTCATATTGATTGATAGGTATAGGCTTTCAATTCCATGATATGTGATAGGTATCAGATCAAACACAGTGTGATAATCACACTGTCATCATCGGGAATCCAATCCAAACCTCCGGTGTGGTAGTCAGAGCTCTTACCACTCTGCCACGGAGGTCGTCAAATTGATTGATATTTGATTGATTTGATCGCCCCACGTTTTCCCATGTGTTTCTTTATTTCTTATTCCATTTACATTTGTTCCATTATTGTCACGTGAATTATACATCAGACCTAAGAAGGTGTGACAATCACACTGCAATCGCTGGAAATCGAACCCGGGACCTTCGGTGTGATAGCACTTGTCACTTGTGAATACACCAATTTTGAATAATTCTTTGCAAAAGGGATTCGATTTATGTTACGTCGGGATCGTATACGTAAGCGAATGTAGGGTGTGAAGAAATGAATTTATGACGATTGTAGTGAGTAAAGATGAGAGAAAATAGATTTTTTTTTCGAAGATGTTACTGAAATCTCTCGTTGGAACTTATTTCTAAATGGAAATTAAATAATAATATCTTCTTAAGAATTATTTCTACTTTGGTCTTTATTTCTACAGCGACCGGTTTCGCCAGACTCGCTGCCATCGACAGACTGGTCTGTACTTGTGTTTTTTTTGTTTTTTATTATGTAGTTACTTGAATCGGAACGTATGTAGGGTAAAATTAAATATTAATTAAAATTAATCGATCTTTACATTATATGATAAGCCTCGAAAAAGCACATAATAAAACAGATTAATAAATTTAAACAGATTTATTTAATATTTTAAAATCATGAAACTTTTCCTTCACAATTAGATTAACTCGTGACAAATCGTATTCTCACATTAACTACAAAATAAAAGTAAAAATTCTAATATTTATTTGATACGTTCTCAAAAAAAAAACATGTTCATAACATATTTGTTCTAAGAATTAATCTCTTAGAACATGCTTCCATATATGCCTCTTTAATATGTTTCCAAACGTTCACAAATTTCGTTACCAATAAATCAATATATTCCCATTTACAAAGATATTACACATAATATTATAAGAAATGAACACGTTTATAAAACAATAAGTAATTAGTTCGGACATAACCACCCTGAAGATGGAGACTGCAAAGATTTCCGAAATGTCGGTCCAGAAAGACGAGCTACACGGATTTTCCCAAGATCCCAAAATGCATAGCGCTAACATTTCTGTTTTAGTTTCCAAGTCTGTGTTTTTATATTCCTGAATGGTTGGGATTGTCGAATATTTGTATGTAATTATTTATGTATACTGTTCTGTTGTCTCATAATGAATATTGTACTAACTTCAGTTTAATTATTGTATTTCTTTAAAATAAATAAATTAAAATTAAAAACATCAGCATATAATCCTGTACGATTTTCCTTGAATATTGCGCCTAAAACGTTTTTTCACACAAAAAAAAATTGGTTTAAAAAATAAAGAAACGCCCTGAGCGTCGCTGAAAGGGAGCTTATTGAAAAAGCAAGCGATTATTTGTCACAATCGATTGCTATTCTTCACTCTCTTCGGTTCCTCGCCCACTTAAGCCGCTCCCCGAAGTCGGGCCGGGGTGACGAACCTCAATTTATTGAGTAAATTTCTTCTCCATTTGGAGAATCGTACGAGACGGCGATACAACACACTCACGAACATCACGGCTCGTCGGCCAGACTTCTGCTTTATGGAATAAACCATACCCAACTCCACAATAAAAAAACATTAAACTATTATATTAACTCTTAAGGTACGATATGCCAATATATCGGCACTACACTTTAAGTCTCTTAAGTATGATATGGCGATATATAGGGTTAAAGCACTAGTATTTGACCGCCCCCCATTGAATGACCGTTGGTTAATAAAACAAAATATAATAAGAATTGCTCTATGTGTCCAGTCAAAAAACTTTAATCCCAAGAAACTTTGACAAAAGAGGTAGGCAGAGACAACTGTTGGTAAGAAACAAAACTATCAGTTTTGAACTGTGCCTTGTCAAACGGTAAAAGTGCGTCTCCCCGTTGTTGTTCTGAGATTGTTAGTAGTTTTTTATAAGGAAAAGTGTGGTAAGTGTTTTTTTAATGTTATTTCTTATGCAATTCTTTGAATATTTACATATTTTTTATATGTTAGGGTGTTTCATAATGTGACAATGTAACAAAATCTATGTATTGTATCAATATAACCTGAAGTGGTCAATTACTGGTGATTGTGCTTTTTTTTTAGGGAAATATTAATTTTAATAGTAATACTCATATTTCAATAAAAAAGTTTGAGAATTTAGAGAAGTCAATGTGTTTTTTAATGTTTTCTTTTATTTTGTACACTGAAATAATGAAATTAATGCCTTTAATGTGGATTTCAGTACAAGCTGAACCTTAAACGGTCATTCATTGGTGCTTTGACCCTAGGTTGGGACATAGAAAACTACTCGTGCCTGACATCAGCATATCGGCATCTAAATAATCGTACATTTATTAAATAACATATTGATGGTTGAGGTATTAGTTTTGTAAAATTTCTTTATTAATTTATAATAGAAAACACGATTGTTTAGTGGTTTTAATGGGATTTAATTTATATAAATTGTGACAAATTTGTTTCGCCTTACGAGGACATTCTCAAACTGAACCTTATCGCCAAACAGTGTGTCCTTATATTGAATTTAGAAATCTTAAGGGTGCGGGAGAAAGTATAATTAAGAAAAATTTTCGCGTTATAAAATTTTTTGGATGTAAATTATTCCGCTGGGATTATATTGATCCGAGTAAGTGTAAAGATTTTTTGTTGTCTTCTAAATGCATGAATGAAAAAAAAAAGAATTTAAATGACGATGCAAGGCGGAACTAATCTTAAATAATAGAAAAATGTGCAGTAATTAAGAAAGATTTTCGTGTTTTTACCTTTAAAAAGTATTAAGTAATGTATAATAGATTTTTCATCAGGCTTAACAAGACGAAACACGACATTCTCATTAAATATTAAGTATTGTTTCGTTAAAATATTTTCTACAAATTATCAGATAAGAGTGTAGGAAGACATATTGTATATATGTAAAAAAAATATTAAATGTCGGCCAAGAGGAGTCGAAGAAATCGACGAGCGTATATCTACAAGTATGAATGTGTTGAGGAAACAAGAGAAGTATCTCAAGAGAGAACAGTGTTACGGTTTATTCTTTTTGCTTACTCCTTTGCCGATACAGCGTGATAATAAGTTAGTTATAATAGTAAGTTGGGGGCAAATAAGGTGCATCCACGTGTGTTGTTACTACAACACCGTCGCCCCTGGAAACGACCTTCCACTACAATGGTTAGTGATGTAGAAGAGATGATATCCTTTTTGGAAAATTCTTATAGGTATTGGTAACAATAATTTATCAATGAAAGTGAAAACGGCCGTTAACAATGGGGTTCTGGTCCCATCCCTAATGTTTGGAAGCGAAGCATGGAACCAGCAGAAGAAGGATGAAAGCAGAATAAATGCGGTAGAGATGAAGTCCCTAAGACGTATGTGTGGTAGAACGATATACGACAGAATCTCAAATGCTGATATAAGAAAGGAATGTAGAGCGAAAGAAGGTATTATGAACAAATTTATGAAAGGATCGCTGCGTTGGTTTGGACATATGGAGCGCATGGATGGAGCAAAATGGTTAAAAAAGTAAACGTTAATGATGGAGTAGAGCGAAAGAAGGTATGATGAACAAATTTATGAAAGGATCGCTGCGATGGTTCGGACATATGGAACGCATGGATGGAGAAAGCATGGTTAAGAAAGTATACGTTAATGATGTAAATAGAGTACGGATTCGAGGCAGACCGAGGAAAACATGGCATGACCAAATTAATCAAATTTTAAAAGTTGGTCATGTTAGAAGTCGGAGGAATCGACGTGCGTGTATGACTCGTTGTATGAATGTGGAGGAATCTAGAGAGGTTTGCCAGGATAGAATTGTATGGTAGTCAATTCTTTCTGCCTACCCTTACGGGGAAACGGCGTGATGGTTTGTTTGTTTGTTTGTCTTACGATAATAAGACAAGCTGCCATTGACTCGAAGACGACGATGCCGAATTAGTTAGTTAGTGACATATACATGTAAGGTTTTTTAATTTGAGTATTTTAGGCACACGTTAAAAATACACTTGTAAAATTTAAATCCATTTCATTTCTAGTTTAAAACACTAATGTTACCTAATAATACGTTCCTGTTTGAATTACTTGGCTTTAATTATGAACGATTTAGACAGGTCGCCAGGAACGGGTTTACCTAGCCAGAGGTTTATCATCATAATCCAGAGAAAATGGCAGATTTGTGGAGTACGGGGTCAATGGGTGACATTCAGGTGATTAAACAGAATATAACACCTGGCGTGGTTGTTTGGTTTAAGGCACCTGCGCCGTGACGTCATTTTAGTAAAAAAAAGTGAAATATGGATTAAGTAACGGATTTTTTAGTAAAAATATATAATTTTATTTATGAATTGATATGTGAAGATGCTTTGATTTTACACGTACTCGTACGTATGCTAGAGTAGGTTTTACGATTTTAAAAATTTCGTTTTGTTACCAATACTATTTAATTTCTATTAATGTGGTTTTCTTATCGACAAATTGTATTAAAAATATGAAAAGACTTTTTTTTGTATTTATATAATCCATTGGATTATTGGAATGAACAATTTATAAAAGAGGTAGGCAGAAAAAATGGACCGCCACACTATTATTTCCTAATATTTTTCTCTGATTTCTTCAAAATTCACACATCATGTCAGGCATGGACTTCAATTTCTCTGAATCCTCACGTGGCCGACATTTAATATTTGATTGATTTGATCGTGCCACGTTTTCTCATTTTTCCTCTATTTCTTGTTCCGTTTAATATCGTTAATTTTTTTTTCTTCATTCTTTATTCATTTATTCTTTCCACGAGTCCAAACTATCTTAATGACCCTTTTAAAATTTTGTTCATAACACGTTCATTTGCACTTCACTTCTTATATTTGCATTTGACATTCAATTATATAGAGATTGATCACATATTCGTCTAAAATATTTCATTTCTAGTGCATTTATTATATTTCCATCTTTCTTATATCAGTTCCATGCTATATTTCTAAACAAAAGGGTTGGTATAAGAACACTATTGTGCAGTGCCGTCTTAGCCTTATTGGATTAACTTCTTTTTGCGATGTCAACTTAATTCAACCTTTTAAAATTGTTGCAATATACCATTATTTAGCTAAGTGAATTTATATAAATAGGACAGGTCGAGTTTCAAACTGCTTAATCCAGTTTATCGTTTGTTTATTTGAATTCATTCGCTTTTCTTGCAAAGATTAACAAAACAATCGGTCACAAGCACACCGCTTACCGCACCAATTTGAAAGTTACTAGCAGTCAAAGTTTCCCTGTAATAAAGGGCGCATGTGGAGGTTCCATAGACGATCACATCCCCCGAGGCCCGGGGGAGTGTACAGTCGCCTTGCGTGAGTTTACAGATTATCCGGCTGAACAAACTCACTAGTACCGATACTTTCAAACGTTTTCACTTGAAAAGGTCAAAAAAGAATCGGTTGAATAGCATTTAAAAATCTTCTCAAGGCTTTGGATCTCGGGTGCCGGCAAATATATACAACAAGCAAATAGACCCGGGTTATTTTTATTACTTGTAATATTTGCTGAAAGGTTGTTACTTTAGAAGCTTTAGAAAATTGAATACGTTTGCTTAATATGGGATAATAAATTCTGGCATCCTCAGGTCCTTAATGAGCCAATGGCTAATGATATTCGAGAGTACACCATGTTGCTCGGAGCTATTTGGAATGGTCTTACAAATGAAGTGGTTTAGTTTATTTACGATTTCGTTAGTAAGATATCTAGGGATCGCATATTGATACGGCCTGAAGTGAACTAACTACCTAGTAGTAGATGATAAATATTGATGCTGGCTGCAATCATTCACGCTTTGTTTTTAATAAGACTTCGAGCCACGTCAGTTGCTAATGATCAGAGCAGAGTGAACACTCTTAGAGCGAGATTATTACTTACAGACATCTGACGTAGATTCGTTCAAATCTATCATTAAGAGGTATTTAAGACATAACGAATCTTATAAATTTAAAGCAATAAAACACTTAATATCGAACCACGGTATTGTTATTATAATTCATGCTAAAGAGTTTCGCTTGGACCCAAGCTTCGTCAGAGCAATATAATAACTGTTATTAATGAAGCTTGGGTCCAATCGAAACTTTTGACATTTATTATGATAATCATTCTGTGGTTTAATACAAATTGTTATATTATTTTATATAATCTATAAGTCTTAAATGTCTAATCACAAAGTGAATGCTTCATTTGAAAATTTATATAACTAATTAATTTAATGTAATAAAGTATTTTTAAATTCTTCAAATTTACAACGTTTTATTCTTCTTCTTTCGGTGCCATGTCAGATCCCTCCAACGTTGGCGATCACTGCAGCAAAGTCATTTCTGTCCTGCACCACTTGGAACAGGTTCTGGACTCTGGTCATTCCTGTCCAATTTTTTATGTTCCGCAGCCAAGGCAACAGCCTTCTACCAACTCCCGGATGTGCCTCTACTTTACCCATTAAAATGAGTCGAAGGAGGTGGTATTTTCTCCCATTGGCACATGACCTTTCTAACTTTCACACTTGACAACAGCTCTCTATTGGCCCAGGCTCTCTGTAGTATGTCTGCATTACTGAACCTATGGGTCCACGGTATACGGAGCATTCTGCAGTATATCCACATCTCAAACGCCTCCAACTGGTTCATTATATTCACTTTCAGAATCCAAGTTTCACAGTCATATATAACATTAAATCATATATAATATTTAACGTTTTATAAGGTTTCAAAATTTATAGTCGGTTACGAAAATATAAAGGATTCAAGCCGAATTAATATCTGCTTTGAGGTTTATGTTCATGGTCGCCATACCGCTGTTAAATTTGTCATTCATCTCGTTTATACCACCAGCAACTGTTGATTAAAATTCGCCCAAATTACTAAAAGCCGTGTCGGAAGAATCCGAAATGAATAAGCGACAAGGCTTTAGACGATATTTCATTCCCTTTTTCGTGAATTACTTTGCTTGACTTACAAGTGTGGCCTCCAAAATAATGTTTTTCAATGATTTAAAAATTAATAAATGATAAAATGTATTTTAAGATTGATCCCATTAAATTTATTTAAAATATTGGTTAAATTATATTTACTGATAATAAAATACTACAATCGTACTAGAACAACACTGGTACGGGGATGTAAAGAAGAATGGACACCACCAGACTCCCCTATCACTGCATAATCAGCCTCACGGGACTCGTCCTCTTGGAAGACCCCCTAAAATATGGAAGTACAGCTGGGAATCCACCTCACAGGAGAAACAACTCTCTAGAGAACAGACCACATAGATCTAAAGCAAGGAACAAGCAGAAAAAAAAATAATGAAAATACATTATATTAATAAGATCACGATATTTAAAAAAGCTTTAACTTCAAAGTGAATATGAATCATCAAATATTTTTTTCGAAATTATCGTACTGGAATCTTCAAAAGAACAGTTCATCTAAACAAAATTTGGAGACCTAAACGTGGATTAGAAAACTCACTGATAATTAATTACTTAATTGTAAAACGTTTATATAATACTATTATAGTTATTTCCTTTTAATAAAACATGCATTATACTGTGTATTACAATTGGAGTACTCTGAAAGCGAATTATTGAATTTTGTGTTTATGCAATTGGAAAGTTGTTTGTTTGTATGCACTGTGCTTCCTGCATCCACTACACAAGAGCATCTCCACGGAGTCGAGTGCAAATGGAACTAAAGTGACTTGAAATATTAGGGTTATAGAGACGGGACACGTTCAGGCATACAGACAGACGAACTATTTGTTCAAAAGCTTTAATGTACTTCTAAAAAAAACTGTGCGTGATGATATAACAAATCAAGTGAGAATTAAAAAGAATTATTATTATTGTTATTAAAACATAAAATAAAACACCTTTTTAGTTAAATCGGTCACATAAACCACTTTATTTGAGTAATTAGCGCCAACCGGTTTCATTTTGTAGCGAGCTTCCTCAGGGTTATACAAAAACTGTTTTGTTTGTGTATAGCCGCGAAGATGCTTGCTTCAGAGTGGAGCCCTATGGTACACCAGATGAAGTGTGGAAAGCTGATGACTGATATAGTCCATATGATACGTACTGCATTAGAGAGGGCAAATAACTTGAGAAGAGCTTCAGCAAAATATGACTAAAGCCCATTCACTGAAGTTTCAGAATTAACAGTCGGTGGTCCACCCTATCAAATGCCCTCGAAAAAGCACTGTAAGAACAATGTACATAGAAAATAATTATCAGACGTGGTGTTCGTAAAAAGGGCGGAAAGAAATGTTGTAAACCAATGACAGGTCATAAGTCCTGCAAACGCCTCGACCACCATATTCTGTTTCCAAATAATTTACATCTTTGTCTCTATTTAGATACAATTAATTCTTAATGATAAATCCGTAATGGGTAAAATCCAGTATTTGTCTACAAGTATTAGTATACATTCAAAAAAACAAAAACAATGTACATACTTGTGCGCCTTTGGGGGTGGTGTGGTGGTGGTTGAAAGACGGCGGAGGTTTCAGCGTTTATTGCGGATCACAAGTAATTACACGTAAACAGTATGATGTACTCGTGATGGAGCGTGGCTGGATGTCGATAGCAGCGAGGCAGAGTCCGGGTGGTGAGCCGTAGAGGATGATGGCTCGCTGGGCGGTAGCGTCGGTTGGCTGGAGCGAAGATTCGTCGAAGGTTTCGTGACGTAGCCGGGTAGACAGTTGTGTACTCGGGAGGAAGGTCGGAGGTTTCTCGTACGTAGACTTGGCAGTGTCGTTTAGAGATCGCGATACTGGCTGACGTAGCTGCGTGGCTTCGTAGGTCGGCGCGGGGGAGGGCGTCCGAGATCCCTCGTGGCGTAGACCTATTAACGTAGACTCGTGTCTGTTAGAAGCCGTAGTACTGACTGATCGTTTAGAGTAGACTGACGTTTAGAGTTGACTGCCGTATTGGGTGTTTGGAAGTACCGCTTTTATATGCTTCGCTTTCGTCATCCACGATGCCCTGACCTAGTGACCAAACCTGAATAATCGGGGTCCTCGAGTCATCAAATTTGATAAGTCGGCATTTTTTGGTTTATTCGTGTCATATATTTCTTCATGAAATATGTTTATCTGGGTTATGCATTTAACCCCGACACACCTATGTTATATCAAGCGCCTTGGTGACAAAGTTCGTTAATCGATTAAATTTGTGATTGTCGAGTGGTCTGCTCTAAATCCATGTTGTTCATTTATGGTGTAAGATAAGATCGCCACTGGTTTAAAATTTTCAACCTAGATGGTAACATAGAAAAAAATCAACGTACTTACTGCTAGCCTAATCTAGTAGGTCTTGTCCCGCCCTTAATGCAAATGTTTGTATGTTCGAGTAAATATAATTATACAAGTAATGTAATGGTCGTGAATAACTTTACCGAGCAGTTCACATCGTGTATTGAAATATTTAATGCTGTATTTGTACCTACCTAGAAACTTGTAAACCTCTCGAAACTACTAATAGAATTAATAATTAATTAGTTTCTTAATTAATTACTCACATTAGTTAATGGAACTTCGAATGCTTCGAACATCCAATCGGAAAAGCGTTTTTATTTGTACCATGCTTCAATCACACTCGTTGATTATATATTATAACATATTGCTAATATTACCAAAGAAATATTATTTCGTATGATGAATTTCTTTCATCCGATGTGCTGTACTTGACGTGAAAAATATTGACGTTCAGAGGAACTTATGTATATTTAGTACTAGAATAAGTCAGTGTTTTTGATTTAAGCCGATTATTTCTCTAAGTTTATATGATGGTCATTCGATTAGTTAATTAGTTAAACTATGATTAAAAAATAAATCAATTCTGAATGATCAAATAAATCAAATATTGAATGTCGGCCATGTGAGGAGTCAGAGAAATCAACGCGCGTGCATGACACGATGTATGAATGTTGAGGAAGCGAGAGAAATATGTCAGGAAAGAAAATTGTGGAAGTCCATTCTTTCTGCCTACCGCTTCGGGGAGACGGCGCACAGTGGGGCCAAAATATGAAAACGTGTCATTAACTCATAGAAGCTATATATATATAGCTATAAATCAAAGGATTTAATGTAATTAGGTGGGTTAATGAAAATAAGAGACAATGTCATGAATATTAACACTTTATTTTTCCAATAACAATGAAATATGTGTCAAATACTGTCTTATTTTTATATGCTCGTTAAAGTCATTTTTTATTATTTTTAATAACGTAAAATGCAGCTTAGTTTTACATAATACATACGTTTCTTGAAAGAAAGTCGATTTTACCCTTCATAAATACACACCAATATTTTTTTTACTCGTTATCAGATATTTCTGAGACACCATCATTGTCATCGGATTCATCATTTTCGCTTTGGCTGGAGGACCCTGTAGATGGAGGTATTATCAGATCCAAAACGTCTTTGGGGAATCTAGTTAGTTTCTCTTTCGGTAATTTCCTCTTACTAGTTATTAAAGGATCTGATGAGAGTAAAAGAAAATTGAAAATATCCGTGTTTTAATTCGTTCTGCTGGATTTCCTCGAGTGGTACTCCCTAAACTTTTTAAAATCTTTGTTACGTGCTTCCTGCGCTTCTTCGGTTAATTGACCTATCGGCAATATTGACGTTTTTATTATTTCAGGTCCGTGTATTAAATATTCGTGAAGTGTGGGTGGCATATTATTAGATGTGGCACCACGTATGTAACATTTTTGGGTAGAAGAAGTATGTGTGATAGCATTACATACTTTGTCATCAATCATTGCGAATATTAAATGATGTTTGATTACGATAACGCGCCCATCTAGTCTGACTATGGTTGTGGTAATATTTTTTATTTCTTCATCTACCCTTCGTTTCTCTTCCAAAGGTACTGCTGTGCATTCCTTAATAAATTCTATTTTCAGAGGTCTGCAATACCTCGTTGAACCAGGTCTGGGATTTTGCCAAATAATTTTGGCACCAGACACTAGGCGTAAGGGGGCAAATGATGTGATAAAAACCGCTGCATCATCGGCATCTGCGTCAAAAAAAGCCTGTTTATGTGAACTGTGCCCCGAACTTCCATCAACTCCCCATTTGGAATATAATATTAATATCATATTATTTAATTCTTTGGGTTTGAGTGTAAAAACATCTTGATGGGTGATAATTAAACGCTCAATCGTGAGATTAAGCATGATCTGCAAATGAACATATACCAAAGTATCCGTGACATGTATATTTTCTGGCTCTGGATAACATCGTCTTTTTTAGGCCTGTACAGTTTTATACGAAGGATATAAGTTTTTAGATTTCAACTTAATAGCGTTATACTGATGTGGAGGCAAGTCCACTTCTATTAAAAGTGCTAAAGCATCTTCTGCTGACATGAACACGTTTCCAAAAGACTCCCTGGAAGTTTGATGAGATTTACCTGAACCTGTTGGAACATATAAAATACCTCGAACCAACTTTGAGGCATCTGCCTGTCATGCAGCTCTAAGTTCCATTTGTGTTGCGTAGAGTAAGTCTGGCAGAGATGCAGAATTCCTCAGATTAACCGTCTTTTGCCGCTTCACCCTTTTTGTACTCTCCTCAAAAGGAATCATCGGGCGACCGCCACATGTTTTTGTAGCGCGAATGAAAGAAACGGATGTATCAAGCCACGTTTTATTAACATCGAGAAATCTTTCTTTCATCCAGTGAGCTGATTCCCATCATAATTTATAATCAAATTTAAACTGAATAAATTTTTTAACACACGTAACACTTTTTCCTAACTCATCAACACACCCTGTCCGTTTTATGATTTCTTTTTGCAGGAAATCAATCTGATCCTCCAATTTTTCTTTTCCGAAACTCTTCATAAGCGTTATTAATTTATGCTTTGTCATGAACAAAGTGCTGGAGCTGGTACCTAGGTATGCGAGAAAAGGAAAAACAGAATAAGATACAAAATTGGTGTATTTTTTTTTCATTTTTGGTTATTCGAAATGTGCTGTTATTATAAAAAGGTGCAAAAAGTGGCAAAAAATAACATCATATCAATAAAGTACAACAATTACTTATTATAAATCAATTAAAATACTTGCGGAATTCATCGGGATTCTATACTAAATCTCTAAGTGTTTTTTTTAATATTACAAAAACCTCTGTATCATTTTAATGCGAAATCGCCTTAATTTTTTTACATTTAAAACAAGCCGTAATTACAATTAATTTAACTCGAAAAAGAGGATACATACCTGACGTGTAAGGTTCCATACTAAAACTTTAAATTTTTTATTAATAATACAACTAAAGAAATGTTAGAAACTAGGTGTTGCGCTGACTTGAAATAACGAACGTGTAACCTCTACGAGTAATCGGCTCCGATTGAGGGGTGCTAGAGCGAACGTGTCACAGTCTAGCTTGTCTATCTGCTCGTGATCATATGCTAAATATATCTGAGTCATCATATAATAACAAAGCGTTTAATGAATCATAATTTTTATTTTTTGGGTTATTGTATGAGAAATCTGAATCCTGCCCCATTGTGCGGCGTGATGGTTAGTTAGTTGTGATTTAAAAATCTTAACAACAAAAAATATCTTAATTATCATTATATTTTGCTGTCTTAGCGTCTAACTTGTCTTGCTCATGTGTTTCTGTTGATTTTTTTTTCACAATTTGTATTGTACTGTAGTTATAAGTACTATTTTTTTTAAATTTGAGATTTTTAAATAGATATAATATTTTTCATGAAATCCTTATTAATTCTTTATAATTTCCAAACAAAACGTTAAAAATAATAAAAATTGCATTTTGAATGACTTTTGAGAAAGAACATTTTTTTACAATTCTATTTTGCAATTTATATCAAACATGTTTCGGACCGCAGATATCCTTTCTAAGTGTAATTTTTCTTACAATTAACAAAGTCTACTGTCCGAAATATGTTCGTGAAAAACGCGTTTTTTTTTAAACAACATTTTTCAAATGTAAATTCACAACACAGGGTGATTTGATAGAAGTAATTAAATATTTGATTTGTCTAATTGAAGATTTTATTTATTATTCGCTACTACGATTTTTGAGCAAAACAAATTTATATAAAATAAGTTTTCCGATAACTACACTGCTCCATTTGTATGATTTTTATTAATTGTATGTATGTTTCTGTGTATGTGTTTTTTGTGTATGAGTTACGAACAAAGATGTGGTGCTTCAATAATGAGGAAATAAAGATAAATTATTTTGACCATAAACCCAAATTCAATATTTCCGGGATCTTCATGAGAAACGAGAAATACAAAGTGCTACAATTGATAATCCAAGGTAAAATTGAAGGAAAATAAAGTGTTGGGAGAAGGAGAAAATCCCGGTTATAAATCGTTATCTTATAGTTCAGTTGCAGTGCAGCATTCTTGTTTAGAGCTGCTGCATCTAGTGTAATAACAGCCATGATGTTGTCTTCTATCGGAGAAGAACACAAAGATGCAGAAATATACGTATATATGTAAAACGTAAAGATAAACACTGCAAGTGTAGAATAATGTGTTGGCTCTCTTAGGTATGTACTCGTACTTGCTAAGTTAGTAGGTCTAAGACGAATATTTGCAGTATAAACAGCTGTGATTCCCTCGGGCAAACTTTACTTAGTTAACTAAGAGAGGTTTTCACAGTGAAGCGTTGATGCAAGCTGGCTGCGGTAATAGTGTCAGGGATTAGTCCTCGCTTTATATTATATGGATGGAATATTTTATCATGTGTGAAGTATTATATGTACCTTCAACGCCTTGCATTGCGACCATAATTTGTGTTCATTTGCGTGACACTTGGAAGGTTTCAGAAGTAAAACTAAATGATTAGAACGTATCATAATTGATTCATACGGAATATAATTATATCTATAAATCTATACATGTGTACAATATACGAGCTTATATATATATTCTTTACATAACCTCTGCAAATATAGAAGAAGTTATACAATATGTATATTTGGTGAATAAATGGTGCACTTAAAGTTGTCATCACAAACAAAAGCCTATCCAAAAAAGCCAAGATGGCAGTGCACAATGGTGTTCTTGTGCCGACCCTTATGTATGGAAGTGAAGCATGGAACTGGCAAAAGAAGGATGAAAGTAGAATAAATGCAGTAGAAATGAGATCTCTCAGACGAATGTGTAACAAATCTGTATTTGATAGAGTGACAAATGCAAGTATAAGAAGTGAATGTGGTGCGAATGAAAGTGTTATGAACAAAATAAGGAAAGGGTCATTAAGATGGTTTGGACACATGGAAAAAATGAGTGAAGACAGAATGGTAAAGAAGGTATATGTAAACGGCGTGAACGGAGCTAGAAATAGAGGAAGGCCGAGGAAAACGTGGCACGATCAAATCAATCAAATATTGAATGTCGGACACGTGAAGAGTCGGAGAAATCGACGTGCGTGCATGACAAGATGTATGAATGTAGAGGAAGCGAGAGAAGTATGTCAAGACAGAACAGTGTGGCGTTCCATTCTTTCTGCCTACCCCTCCGGGGAGACGGCGTGATGGTTAGTTAGTTAGTTAGTTATATTTTATATTGAAGTTAATGTTGTTAATTGACGATTAGTGTTGTTAATTGAATTTTCTTGTTCATTGCAGATATTAAAAATTAAAAATATAATTAAAATAATAATACTCGTATAATATGACTAACGGAATCGAAACAATAGCAGATACTGTCAGAATGAAACATCCCCTAAGAGTAGCAGAAAGGAAAACATTGCGACTTGCTCGTGGGGAGAACCCGTAGAGATAGGATATCCAACAAAGATATTCGCAGATCCTGCAAAATTGATGACGTTGTGAGATGGAGTAGGCAGAGCAAACGATTCTGGAGGGACCACATCGAGAGGATGAATCAAGCGAGGATTCCTAAGATCGTGATGCACAAGACTCCAAAGGGCCGTCGACCACCAGAACGAGCACCAAAGTAGAGAGAGATAGAGAAGGCTGGTCGTCTTCATCACAGGAAGAAAGTAGATATCCTGCATAAACAGATCGCTAGATCTACAATAATAAGAAGAAGAAATATTACATGTATTTAGATTATTCCACATGTTATTTTTAGTTTCGACCAGTTTCGGCAGCTCGCTGACATCTTCGGAGCTTTTTGAGTCATTCAGAAGTTGGCAGCGACTTGCCAAAACCTGTGTGAAAACATGTGGAATAAAACTAAGTGCGTAATGCAAAGTAATGTTAAAACTATATTTATCATTTTTGTAGTTTGACGTAAAACTATCGAACATATCTGGAATAAAATTGATGAAAATGTCTGTTTTCTAAATATTTTATTACGTTTTATGTTAGTGCCATGTTTTGCCTAACTAAGGCATTATCAAATGTGATCATCATCATCATCTTACAATTGTAAGTGAATTAGCACTTCGAGATATGTCACTCTCCAATATTTCTTTGGAGTTTTGTTGAACATCATTGTTAAAGAAATAACTTATAGGGAGTAAAAATCTCTTGAGTCAAAACATCGAATTTTTTAAATTAATTAATTTTATTTATGACTCTACGTGTTTTGAAGGTAGTGTTACTTTATTTTCTGGAAAACGATGCAATAATATTATATTATAATATACAATATTAAATGGTTCTCCAGGTAATCACGCTTCAAAAAATGCCATGCTAAGTAAAAATGCATGTAAAAAAACAGTACTTCGATTAAAAAATAATTCAAATGATAGAATTTCACATAACTTCAACATTCAACTGAAATTAGAAACAAAATTTTCAACTGGAAGCACTTATTTTAAATGTAGGGTAACTTCTTAAAAAGTGACTTAAGTATAAACGTTAAAATATATTGTCAAATCGAATACAAGTGGGATATTAAATGATTAAAACAATGAACAATAATGCATAGAATTTTACTCTAATTAAAATTTGGCTAGAGGAATCAGTGCATAAATATTATGTATCCTGTCCATTTAATAATGAAACTCGAATAATAAATCTGTTATTAATGATATGTGGTATGCCTAAATGCTGCATTCGCGGTTTCAAAAGATGATAGAAATGATCATATAATTGAATTTAATCAAAGTTAAACGTGAATATTGTACTAAAATATAAACCCGTTAGACATGATTGTGAATATTTCAAATAGAACAGAATTAGTAATAATAAAAGCATGTAAAGATATCATAGAGGGACGTCGGAGAGTTGGCTGAAGGAAAGGAAGGAAATATAAAAGAGTGGAGAGGAATGAGCACAGTGGAAAACCTATCTAAGTGGCGCAAAACAGAGATGCTTCGCCACAGAGATCGCCAACGTTTGGAGGACCTGACACGGCACCAGATGAAGAAAAAAGTGTGTTATTTTATTGGTTAGGTGTTGAGGACATAGTTACATGGGAATGAGGCAGAAGGCGCTATTGGAGAGACTACGTGAACCGCATGAAGAATACAAGAATTGCAAAAATTTTTAAAGATGAAAACCCAAGCCTCAAGAGACTACCAGGAATGCCGCCAAAAAGATGGAGAGATGGCTGGACATCATCATCTTACGACAACTCACCGTCACAA
This sequence comes from Lepidostoma basale, assembly GCA_022606425.2. Taxonomy (NCBI): domain Eukaryota; kingdom Metazoa; phylum Arthropoda; class Insecta; order Trichoptera; family Lepidostomatidae; genus Lepidostoma; species Lepidostoma basale. Next base: position 670,892 of record JAHDVF020001237.1, on the reverse strand, counting down.
ACAGGTCATACGACCTAAACTAAGAGGAAGAAGAAGAATAAGTGAATACAGAGAGTAGTTGGAATAGCCAGGAACTGCGGTTTGGAGTTCTAGTCACACAAAAAACAACAGGAAGATAAACTGCACAACGCAGAATTAAGGATGGTTAGTTGGGTGGGCGGAGTAAAGCAAAGCTACTCGATCACATAGAGAACATCCACATCTACGGGAGGGGAGTTTCAGAATGAGGCCAATCTAATATAAACTTGAGGAAAACCGCCTGAGATGGTACGGCCACGTCATGTGGCGCCCAGCCCGACCATGTTACACGGAAGGTGATGGAAACAGTTCAGCGATCCAGAGGATGTGGTAGGCCTAATTTGCGGTGAATGGGACTTATACAAATGAGTCCAGATCACACCTGACACCTTCTAGGACAGACAGCCACACAAAAATAACCGATCTCAAGGCTAGAGAAAAAAAGAAGAGGAAAGAATAGTTGGTATAATTTGACGGTGTCATCTTGCGAGATGGAATCAATATATATTACATTTGAAAACGATTAAACAGTCTGTTGGGTCATTATAATTTCATTAGGGTGTTAGTAGTGCGGTCGCAGCGGGTAGAGGGCGCGGTGCTGGGTGCAGGTGTGATGATTCCTATTCGTTACACGACGATAAGGACCGGGTCGGGGAAGGAGAAATATGTGACGGGAATCGGTAATCCCGCCTTAATAATACACGACAGCAGAGCGCGCGAATGAGCTCATTCGGGAATATTAAATCTACCACACTCCGGCCTGGAGAGCGCAAGGTACTCGTATATTGAATTTATCCTGAGTTAATGGAATACCCTAGTCTCTTAATAAAATACCGACTATTTATGTGTGTACAATCACAATCAAGGTTGGTAATTTACCAAAAGCTTTTAAATAATCCAAATAAATATGAAATATACAAAAAAAAACTTTACAATCCTGCCATTTTTCGGCCAAGAGCCGCCGAAACCGATCGAAACCATAAAATCACGTGGAATTACATTTAATAAAGATTTTTTTTCCATAATTGTATTTTATTTTGACAATTTATAATCAATTTCAGATATTTTCAATAGCTTTTAGTTTTCTGGCTTACCAGAAGATGGCAGCGAGCTCTGCGAGTAGATTTTAACTAAATATACATAGGTATTATATAAAAAAGGTTTTTACATTTAAATTTTATTTTCATTATTCACTTAAATTGTGATATGGTTATATTTAAAATAATATATAACACGTACTTTGAATACATTACTTTATTTTGTTTTATTGAAACGAACGGTTTCGGTCCCGCCTGAGCTTCGTTAGGGTTACAAAATCAAAATCAGTTTATTTTTATTACCCTGACGAAGCTTTGACGGGACCGAAACAGTGCGGTTCGATAAAACAAAATAAATTGGTTTAAAAACAAAGTGAACAAATATTATAAATCGATTTAGTCCATATATTATTTTTAAATGAAAGTAACTATAGAAAAGCGTCTCCGCTCAATGTTACGATCTTTTGGCTCCGGGCAGCATCCGATGCCATTCTCTATACCATGACAGGTTAAAGGCAGATCAACGAAAAAAGTCACTTTATCCCGAAGAATACGTATGGCCCATACCATGAGGTGGGACACAACCTGCGTCATTTTCTGGACTGGTCATCTATAGGTAGGAAAAGAAAGCGAGGCCGATCTAGAACCACATGGAAAATAAATTAGAAAATGTATACATTTGGTCGTGTTGTTAAAAATACTCACAACTTCTGCTACTACTTCTAGGAACGATCGAGAAACATCATATATTAGAGACATGATTGAAAATGATTGTTATTTCAATCATAGACAAGTTATTTCGCGTGGGACCGGAAAGAAGAAGATTAGTTACGGCGAGGTTTGAAATAGATTAATGATTGGTAAATTGATACTCTTGCGGAAATAAGGACCAGAATTAATTATAATAATAATGTATAATAACAAAATTTAACGATAAGATCAGTAATTTACTATTTGCTATATTTGACGCATTCCACATTTAAAAACATGTAAAAAGGAGAGATAAAATCATTTTTGTTTGGCTTGGAACCAATTTTCCTTAGAAAATTTTCCCATCGCAAAATTAAAATCATCGTATAATCAGAATCTGCCATAAAATGGATCTTATGTGAAATTATGGAAAATGTTACGATTCGTCGGAATATAATATTTTTATGAAGGAAAAATGAAGATCCCTTGAAAGCTTTCCTTATAAAATATGTGAAAACTTTGAATTAATAATATAATCTTGTTCCACAAGTTTATTATAAATGTGACCGGTTTCGTCACGTTATTTATATCGTAATATGTACTGTGATACCAGTCTGTCTTTATCAACAACGATAGATATTCTTCTTCTTGTTCTCGCTCCGTCACACCTTCGTGATGCATTGGGCATCAAGGATCCTTCTTCACCCGAGTCTATCGCAGCCATTCCAAGTGAGGCCTGCCGCTTTAACCTCGTCCTGCAGGTTTTTTTTTCAGATGGCTCTAGGTCTGCTTATTCTTTCCACCCAAAGGGGACCAGCCACCCTCAGCGCCCTGAGCGATGCAGGTTGGGTTCCGTCTCAGCGTGTGACCGATCCATAGCCGTCTAGACTTGTTCTCTAATTAGCCTTTCGCCTACCATGGCCCACAAAACGACATTTGCACAGTTTGGGGCCAAAACAACAATGGGTAGCTGTATATTTAAAATTATTTTATGCGATTTGAAGTACAAAATGTTTTCGTTACACATTAGAAAGTTTGCACATTAATTTTATCTAATTGTAGAGAAGAGGAAACTGAAAAAAATAGGATTGTTTGTTTAACGACTGTATTTCATCAGATTACTTCGCAGAATTTAGTGCCAATTTTAAACCAGAAATCAAATTGGACCTTAATAACACAATCAGCGTAAAGTTTAAAATTATATCGCGATCAAATATCGATGGGAAAGTCTCTATCTGAGAGAACCGGCATCGTACCGTCCAAACATAAATAACGGCTTCATATCCGGGCGGATTCGTGCGAAGATATTCTCATTAGTTGGGGAGCCCATTATAATAAAATTGAAAAGCTGTGATTTGTTTTTAAGTAACCATCTTAATACTTAGAAAAAAAAATTATGAACCCATTAAACAAGTAATAAGACAGTTGAGTGGGGCGAGGAAACTGTAAATCTAGTAATAAATTAAAATATATCATATTTAATGGCAGTTATTAACCGATTAAGTTACCATGATGCCGTTTTCTCGCAAGGATTAACTGAGAAGATGGACCATTGCATAATTTTATCTCAACATACATCTCTAGACTCCTTTACATACATACGTAGAGCGTGTAAGGTTTGCTAGTATTTTTTTAGTATGTCGACAAAGCCTACACATTTAATATGGTTTTAGATCAACTTAAGGCGTTAACACTGTTGAATTCCATAATGACGAATATTTATTATAATTAATTAAAATACTGTTTTTTCCACTTTTGAGTTTATTTTTCTCGACATAATGTCGAAGGTTTTACACTTTCATCATCTGGAGAACAATATAAACTGAGTTTATATTATTTTCCCGATGATGAATGTGTAAAGCCTTCGAAATATGTCGAGAAAAACAAAGACACAAGTGGAAAAAACCGTGTTTTCATTAAAAAAAATCGACATTTAATATGATTCATTTGATCGTATTACGTTGTTCATGATGATTTATGTTGTCTTATATAGTTAATTTTTCTTAAGCCAGTTTTTGCTTCACTTATGCATAAAAGTATTAGTATATAAACACCATTGTGTACACTGCCAATGGTTAATATCTTTATCAAAATCGGTTTACAGTCTCCTCAATACAAGTCCTGCCTAGTTAGACAACTAAGTTTCATTCGATGTAAAAATAATAACCGTATTAAAACTAATCGAGTGTAAATCATAATAAATATACGACACTGTACATCGTATTTTTTGTTAAGAGCGCTAATAGCCAGCTAAAGTTTTAATGTGTGAGCATCAACGAAGCAGATATCAAATCTGTTATTTTTAGTGTTAAATACATACAATAAATCAGTAGAAGTTGTTTAATTCGCATCCAGTGAGAGGCGCTTCCGAACAATAACTTTAATTTGTTCTTTTAGACCATTTACCTCTCAGCGGGAACAAACTTTATAACGTCTAGAGTTTTCTAATTACAATAAAATTAAAATATTTCTTTAATATTTTAGAATTGTTGATATATAGTTTTTTCATAATCTATCTTTCCGATATAATATTAAAATAGTAAATGCATTATAAATGAGATCTCTTAGACGAACGCGTGATAAATCTGTATATGATAGAGTGCTAAATGCAAATATAAGGAATGGATGCAGTGCGAATAAAAGCGTTAAGAACAAAATATTTAACGGATCAATAAGATGGTTGGGACACATGGAAATAATGAAGGTAGAAAGAATAGTAATTAAAATATATGTAAACAACGTAAACGGAACTAGAAATAGAGGAAGACCGTTAAAAACGCAATCAAATAAATCAATTGCAATGTCGCCCAAGTGAGGATAGGACAGATAGACAAGCATGCATAACATGATGTATGAACGTTGAGGAATCGAGATAAGTATGTCAAGAAAGAACAGTGAGAAGGTCTATTCTTTCTGCCTACCCCCCCCCCCCCCAGAGAGACGACGTGATAGTTAATTATTATAGTTAGTTATATAGTATTGTAATTTTTTATATGACATACAGTACTCTTTAAATTGCATAACTAATAGTGCTTTTGCAGTTAGAGAATGTTATTTCCATTAGTTTTTCATTACATACAATATTAATTATAGACTCCAATGCGTTGCGGTTAGTTTCACGAACACATCAATTATACATTTTCCTACCGCTATTCTATGTGGAGAATATCATTTTATATATTACACATAGAAGCAAATTACGTGAACTAAATAAACGTTACTATTCCGTTAATATTCTCTGTTTTTATGAATACTTGATTACTTTGTTCATCAACGTAAATACTAAAATTTATTTCACAACACAACACAAACAAACATTTTTTTTAAATGTATAAAAATGTCTTTCATACCGGATGGATGAAGTGGCGAGAGTTATCGGCAGTGGTCTGACACAAGCGAATGCCGGTCCACGTGAAGGGAAAGGTTTTCAAGGTGGCTGTGCGACCATGACCTAAGGTTCGTAGTGTTGGCCACTCAAAAAACAACGGGAGGATAAACTTCATGGCACTGAAACGAGGATGCTGAGGTGGGCGGGCGGAGTAATGTTGCTTGATCACATCAGAAACGTATACTCGTACATCCGCGGCAGTTTTAGAGTGAGGCCAATCTCGGGTAAACTTGTGGAGAACCGTCTGAGATGGTACGGCCACGTCATGCGGCGCCCAGCTGACCATGCTACAAGGAGGGTAATGGAAGCGGACCAGCGACCCAGGGGACGTGGTAGGTCCGAGTTTACATGGGTGGGACTATATATAGCTGAGCCATACACCCAAAGCTGTTATAGGCGCAGCGGCGCCTTTCGTCAGCTTCACTCGTGCACTCCCTTGGCCCGTCCCCGTCCATGCGGGACTTACGTTAAAAAAATAAAAATAAACATATATGTATATTTGCAACCATGGGGGACCCAGACCACATTTAATGTCCCGCCGTACACACATAGCAATACAACAGCAAAAGAAAATACACAATTGATACATAAATAACATATTCCAATGATATTACTGAAATCTCTTGATGGAAGTTCATTTTAAATAATAATTAAATAAAACGATGTTTTTTTTAACTACTTCCATTTTTGTCTTTATTTAGACAGCGACCGGTTTCGCCAGGCTCGCTGGCATCTACAGACTGGTAACCAGTCTGTCAATGGCAGCGAGCTTGGCGAAACCGGTCGTTGTCGAAATAAAGACAAAAGTGGAAGTAGTTAAAATACATCGTTTTATTTAATTATTATTTAGAATATTAATTAGTTCTTTAACAACTATGTCTTATTCCATAATTAATAATTTTAACGAACGTTACCGTTTGTTATCAAAAAGATTTTTTCTTTTTTATGGGAATGACATGTTTCGCCTTGAAAAGGCATTATATTACGTTTTCTAGAAGTTTATTATATTTTATGGATATGAAATGTTTCACCATGCTAAAACTTTATCAAAATTCAAGGTGAAATTTGCCATTCCATAAAATATTATAAGATAAATCTGATCATATATAAAGATGATATTGCATTGCTTGCGGATTCAGAGACTGAATTGAATGATGCCTTATAAAGATTGCAAAATATTCTACAATTTCAATTTAATATGACAACATACATAGATAAAACATAATTAAATTTCGTCATATACAATTAATAATTGAACATGATATCAATTCTCAGCATTTTTATTTATTTAAATTTGAAAAGAAAGTATTTTTTTTTACTCAAAATGTTTCTAATAAACTGGTAGTCTTCGAAGAAGAGCAAACGTCAACCAAATATCACGTAAAAAAATAACAGGAATATGTATGAAATTAAAATATTCTATACAAATATTCGTACTGCAGATTGTTAGGTTAGTAGATAATTTGCTGCACCGTGCAAAGAAGGGTTAAAAGGATTGCTCAGCAACAAGCGAACTGCCATAACATCAGACATCCGGGCCTGCTTATTACCATCGCAAAGGGAATGGTTGTAAGCAAAATTTGTAGAGGTCGCCCAAGAAACGCTTATACTCGTATACACCAGGTGCTCAGAGTCGTGCGCTGTGCCAGTTACACAGAGATGAAAAGACTTGCTGGCAGACCAATCCTCTGAATTGTAACTAAGAAGAAGTTAACAAAACTTCAATAAAGTAGACGTCTACATTAATATTCTATACAAAATTAGAATGTTTGAGAGAAAAAACATTTTTATTGAATTGAAGGAATATATACCATAAGGTATGTACTTATATTTAACATAATATATTAATAACCTTGAAAACCGGAAAATACCATATTATAAATAATGTACAATAAATAAGATTGATAAATATAGCCGCAAATAAAGTACCAAAAGGAAATCGACCTGCAGAAAGACCACCTAAAAGACCACCAGAAAGACCACCTAAAAGATGGCGAGACAGTTGAACATCCCAGGAACGGGCTCCGAAAAATAATAGGACACAGTCCTAAATAAAGCAGAAGAAGAAGAAGAAGAAAAACCGGAAAATACCGATCAACCTGAAACGAAAAGTCTATGAAGCCTGCGTTCTGCCAGTTGGTACTTATGGTCTTGAAACTATAACATTGTCCAAACAAAGTGCCGAGAAACTACGAGTGAGCCAAAGAGCCATGTTAGGAATAAGCCTAACAGACAGAGTCGGAAACGATACGATGAGAGAAAAAACAAAGGTCACTGACATCATCCACCGGGTGGCGACTCTAAAATGGCAATGGGTAGGTCACGTAGCCAGAAGCTCAGATAAAAAAGGACAAGAGGACTGCTGACTTGGAAACCGTGGACGGCAGAGAGAAGTGCAGGGCGACCGCAACTACGGTGGAAGGATGATCTGAATAGACACGTCGGAATAACCTTGATGTAGTCTGCACAATACATGGAAGCGAATGGAAGAGGCCTTTGTCTAGGAGTGGATGGGAATAGGCTAAAGAAGAAGAAGAAGAAGATTAATATCATTTGTACTGATATTTGATGTACACAAATACTAATGTTTAGTGGGCCAACCATTATGTATTTAGTGGAATTCTAAATATTATACTACATGTGCGCGTATTATAGTTTAAACTTAAAATTAATTTCGTAAAGCTTTGAACTAATAACTTTGTGAATAACGCCCTATTTCAAAGAAACCACCGGTCCCAGCCTCCAGCTGCCAGACTACAATTTACGCTGTAACGATGTAATTTGTGTTTTGATAAAACGTTTATTTTCAAGTTTGCATATTGATTTCGGTGAGCCACGCACACTCGTATATGGAAAGGAACAAAACAATGTTTAAATAAAATGAAACTAGCATCGAAGAAAATTTGAAAAGTTCTTATTTACATTGCTTTCCACGAGGGTGGAGCATTTTCATTTCCTCTTCACCGTTGACAGCTTTTTCGTAAAATGGTTATCATCGCTGAAGGGGTTGTTGCGAGAGTCAAGAGGTCCCCGGAAGAAAGTTTTGAGGAAGCAATCCGCTCTACTTCTCGACAGAATATCTGATAGATCATATGACATAAATTTTATAAGAGTTGGGAAAAATTGTGGTTCTTGCAAAAAACCTTTATATAATGATTCAACCAGCAAATTGCTATTGAATTTTGTAGGATAATTGGTTATTCAAATGTAATGTTTTTAATTATAGATATGATTTGTGATATGTATGAATTAAATATACTATGATAATCGTATATGGTAAGTATACATATAAAACGTGCTCTCAACATGTGTATATTATACAGACGGTATTAATTGAAGCAGCAATAGTTACCGAGGTATAATGTGTGTATCTCAAAAGGATAATTAAACTGATAACTTAATTCCCATTATTAGTCTTTAGAGAGGCTTATTTACCTTATCCCAATCCCTTATTCGCAGTTTGGTTTCGATTACTCGAATTGTTTACAATCAATTATTATTCTCTTACGATTATATTATCCTCGCGAAAGCCTTCACGGGACTCTTCAAGAGTAGTAGTTTACACATCGCACGCTTAATAGAACACTGGCTTAACTCAATAAAACAAGTTTTGCTCAATCTGGCATGAGTCGGTGTTTTAACAAAAACAGTCGAAAAACACGTACGAATGGATAGCGTTTAAATTGTGAACGATTATCGTACGTACGAATGGATTGCGTTAACATTGTGAAAAATAGATGGATAGCGTTAACATAAGCCTTTGTCTAATATTAACTCAATTATGACCTAAACCATAATCGGTCAGTTTACTATTAAGCGTGCGACATATTCATAGTAGTATTTTCATAGTTTATTTATTTACGAACATTTAAAACACATATTCATAGTAGTATTTTCATAGTTTATTTATTTTCGAAATTTACATCCGGGCGTAAAAACATATGATTGAATACATGCATGTATGTACATTCATAAAATTTGTATAGGATATAAAGTATTTTTGTAATAATATAACAAAAATACTGAAAAAATGGTAATGATCGCCGTTGTGTTCATTTAATTAAATTGGCATTATTTTGACACTGTTCTCAAAGAAAGATGTAGGAATCTGTTATTTCTAAAGCCCCCTCAAATGAAATCATTATAAACTTCTGCTTGAAGTCGTGAAGACTAAAAAATTTCATTTAACGACTACGGTGATGTACACCAGACTTGAAAATAATTATTTTTTCTTTACCTGCATAGAGAGTGAGGAAAATTTCAAAAGCGTAAATTAAATATTAATATAATAAGTCTACTGGAGATTTCATATTTATATTTTCATTGATGATATTAAAAAAATGATTTAAAGGATATGCGAAAGACATTGATATTAAAATCTTTTAAAAAAAAAAATATAACGTTATATGAAAAAACTATTATATCGTTTCTATTGTCATATTTTGTTGGGTCATAAAGTATCATAAAATATTTAAAAAATATATTTTTATTATTCTCCATTAGTATATAGTACATTTAAAACTTTCCCCTGTACAATCTATCTTAAAAATAATAATACAACCTTCAACTTTTGTCACTTTTCCTATTATTGTAATCTACTTCCTGTTATTGTTTATTGTTTTTAATTTATTATGTTGCATCATTTTTGACTCTATACTATGTGTAATTGTTCCTTCTAATTTCTGTTTTATTATTATTATTATTAATTTATTATTATATTTTCCACCTTTAATATTTTCTCCTATAAATAGTAACTTACCGTTCTTTTAATGAAAATATTTAGGTACCTTACTCAATTTCAGCAAGAACTTCAAAATTATATCAAAGAAATTATTCTAATTGACAAAGGAACAAATACACATAAAGATTCGAAAAATCACGAAAATTTGACATTTGATACATTATTGTAACACCTGATAATGACAACATAGGTTGATGACCCAGCTGTCGCGTAAAATAAAATACAATTGTGATACAAAAAAAGTTATTTAATTTAACAGCTTTAAAAAAAAATTAACTAATTAAGAAGATTTTTTTTGGTTTTTGATATTTCTTGATAAATGTTCATTGAAAGAAATGATTGAATGAATGTATTTTTTATATTTCTTATTGGTATATATTTACACACAGTTCCGATTCGTTTCACCATCATCATGAGTTGTGATCAGCTAAGTTGGTTAAACCGAAGGGGGAAATATGCTGAATACAATATAATATAATTTAAGAAAGGATGACAATATTTTAATTTATACTTACTGGAAAAAAAAATATTTGTTGTGTTTGAAATGTGTTAAGTTCCTTTTTAAAAACAGTTTTAAAATAAGTGATAATAAACTGGAATTTAATACTCTAAATTCAGCGGAGAATTAAGGCTTCTAAAAATATTTATATACATCTATTGAACGTTAAGTTATTGGCGCTCGCATCTCTATTCATCTTATTCATCTCCGCCCAATCCGAGCAAACACAATTTAAGTGAAAAATACGATTCATAATGTATTTTAGAGCGATAAAAGAAAATGATTGAAGCGTTGAATGGAAATACGGAGGCATCCAAAGGAATTTAAAGCCCGCGGAGTTGAGCATGAATGTATACAATTTTGGCGAAAAATATCAAAGCACATTCATAACATCAACCATTTTGAAAATACAATGTTATCAAATAGAATAAATATTTTTTATAAATTTTACTTTGATACTATATTCTCAATTATCATTACTAAACGATCTAACAAACGACAAAATCAAACGTAAAAATTTGAACGCGAATATTTTTCCTACAATATAGAATAATTGGACCAAAAGTTATGAAGGAATTGTTTTGTAAAATTTTAGATGTACAGATTAATAACAATTGATAGATATATAATTATACCGAGTTATATATACAGTAACCAAAGTCGTCATGGAGACTTGATTAGATTTGGAACCAAGAAGAATAACTAATATCATCATCAAAGACTGAGTGAAGGATTTCTACCGTATTTAAGAGACGGAAAGCTTTTTAAATTCAAATTTAATTAAGATGCATGCAGTGATTCCTGGATAAAAGACCAAATTCATTTTGATTCATAATAATGATTGATTTAATCAATATTATTTTTTACCTATTTTATAGAATATATAATACTGATCATTACCGATTTGCAAGACTTGTCAGAAAAAAATAATTAGAAATAATCCATTAATATTATTTGTAAGTATGTTTCATGTAAATAATTACAAAATTTCTACAAGCTTATTATAATTTTTTTTTCTTCAAAAGGTTTTAGGTAGCATCAAACAATTGCATCTTTGGAAATGTATTTGTTACTGTTTACTTATTAATTTTGAACTAATAGAAGCAAAAGAAGCCGGTGTATAGAACGTAATTGAAAAGTCTATTTGCAGCCATAGCATATTTCGAATTATCACCCCTAGAGGAGCAATAGTAAGAAATAACGTGAGTTAGAGAAACTAGAAAATATGGGATGTGGTCTCGCAGTTTGTATTTTATTATTATATTCTATTCCAGCTTTTTGAAACGAAACATTTCATGAAGAATAATCGTGATTCTGGACGTTATTTATAAAGCTAAGGAATCGCTCAAGAAAATGAGGCCATAGAATCTATCATCTACGAGTATATCATCATTTATTTCCTTGAAACCATACACTGAATTAATTTACAATATTATAAGATGATACTCGTATTATCGGCGGTGTTTTATTAGAGAATTAATTTTTAAAAACCTTCACATTAATACGTTAATAAAGCAGCCTAAGAAGTTTTAAATTCACAGCGTGATGATGGGGATATGAATTATAATATATATAATATTTTTCAATATTCACCTTCATTTCTGTTTTGTAAATTAACTTAATTGATGAAATGAATGAACACAACAGTTTATTTACAATTCACGACCGGGTAGTTGTCTATGGGACTTGAACCGATTCCTTCTCCATAATGATGACATATTTTTGCATAGTTTGTAGATTATATGATAACAATGATGTAAAACTCCATATCGAATTATTAATACGAATGAAAACGTCTGTTTTTTAGAAGTTTTATTATAGCCCACATCCTGGAAAACAGACGTTTTCAATACAATTGATTATAACAAATTCTATCACTATTTAAAAAAAACATGTTTTCTATGAACAACTTTAAAAAATATATTTTTTAAAATGAAGAGTGTATTTTGTGTAAATGTAAATGTATTTTGAATATATACACCGTAATAAATTTTATGAACACATGCCTGATTTACGTTATTATTGATGAATACAAGGTTTGCGTGTTTTAAATATGCGAGAAAAATAGTTCTTAACAATGTAATGGTCTGCGTTATTTTATTTTTATATAATGATGTAAAAGAACATCAAATCATCACGTCGTTTTCTGGAGGGATAGATAGAGAGAATAGAGCGCCATACGATCCAATTCTGACACACATTTCTACTATCATCCACATTCATACCGCGAGTCATATACGCACGTCGATTATTCCAACTACTAATATTGGCCCACGTTTACAATTTGATTAATTTGGTCATGCCATGTATTTCTTAGTGTTCTTCGACTCCGTACTCCGTTCACATCATTAACGTATAATTTCTTATCAAAATTGTTATAATGTGACAATTTTTATTATACACTTTTTGAGAATGTCGCGAGAGCTGTTTCATCAGTTTATAACAAGATCGGTTGGCGACACAGCTGTCGGGACATTCTCAAAAAGTGAATAATACAACATTGTGATATTATATCATAACAGTCGTATTTCAAAAAGTTTGCATTTTAGTGACATATAAGAATAACGAAACGTTTAAATAAATGCAGTTGGAATATATTTATTCGGACGAATTTCTAGCATTCCTTTGTGAGGCGCTTTCAAATATCAGGATAGCTATTGTTCGCGGAGTGAGGGGAGTTTTATCGTTGGATACATTATGTATGCAGCACGATCAAACTAGAAAGACTCGGTCCATTTATAATCCAGCGACTCTCAGCAACCCTTTTTCTTATTGACGGTCACGGCTCGGGCGGCTTACATAATACATGGACTTACTCCGAGGAGACACTGACGAGGGTAATAAGCATCGTGAATCATTGGGCCGCGCAGGGCCGTCGCGGGATTATACGCCGCCCGCCCCCCGTCCATGTTTGCCGCTCCTGATCGCCGCTAATCGACTCTCGCAGCCAAATTGAGCAGAAAAACCGTAAATTGTCTTGAAAATCCTTGTTTTATTTTACATGAAATTTTTGTGGAGTGACGTGGCTGCTAGTTTGACGGCTATATGTAATAGAATCACAAAATAATATTAATGCATACCATAGATTTTTTTTAGATGTTTTGTTAGAATTAGTTTTGTTAGATAGATGTTTTGGCCGAAACACTTTGAAACTTCAACATTAAAAACTTTGAAATACTGTAATTACTCGTATGTATCACAATCTATTTATATGAGTTTATCGCAACAGCTGTTTCGTCAAGATATTTTTAAAATTTATTTGTTATTTTTTATTATTGAGGGTAACAAACAGCAATTACAGTATATGAATATAAACACACAGAGACAACAAAACAAGGCCAATTACATGCTACCACAAATATTATATAGCAACTGAAAAAAGGTATTATATTTAATATAAAAGAATAAAGTAACACTTTGATAAGTTAAAGAGAAAACGAGTAGTATTATTAATAATGAATGAATGAATGAAAGAAAGATGAAATATAATTTTATAACTTTAATGAATGAAAGATGAAATATAATTTTAAAATGTAAAAAAAGAAAAACAGAAGAAAAGAAAAAATATAGTAACTAGTTTCATTCGCCCCGAAGGGTTGCTCCAACCATTTCTTAAAATCACTTTCATTAAGATGGAACACATCGATGTTAGTAAAGCACTTATTGTACATGTCGCACGTCCGGTACACCGCCGCACTCTGAGCGTAGTTAGTCCGATAAGCAGGAAGGTGGAATATTTGGTTCGCAGTGTGTCTTGGATATGTTGGCATCATCAGGTGTTACAAACAACTGAGTTAAGTTTTTTTAAAACATCTGATGATGCTTAAATAGGTTGGCGAAGCAGCTGTCTCGACAAGTTCAATTGAATAAATAGTGATACGTAATAATTATTGAACTTCATAATTCGAATTCGATTGTTTTAGTTTTGTATGATTATTTATTATTTTATGGGTCATTTTATTATGAACGCAACGAGAGGTTTATTTTTTAATGTAATCTTACGATTATGATTATAACGTTCTTTTTTTGTTTGAAATATTTTTAATTAATTGAAACGTGTCCTTAAATACTTAAAACCAGATAGTAATTTGTTTATTTAAGTGATTAAAATAAAATTAAAGTTTCATTACCATATAACATATAATCATGTATATGCAAATATTTTTAAAATTAAATTAAAATATAATACGGCAATACAAATCATAGATATGCGCTTTGTTATTACAGGAGTGACTTATAAAATGTTCATATCTATATTTTGACGATAGTGTGATATATTTTTTAAACATTGAATCCTTTGCACTCATTTAATATTATTGTTTTATGTATTTCTGGTGCTCTGAAATCCACAATATGGAAAAACAAAGACATGGCCATTAAGAGTAGGATCAAAACATATGGCGTCGAAACGTGGGGAAGACACAGAAAGGACCAAATAAGTTTTGAGGACTTTCGAGATAAAGACACTGAGAACGATAGCAGGCAAGACACTGAGAGATTAGGTGAGGAACACCAGAATAAGAAAGATATGTGAGGTTGAGGATATTGTAAGATGGAGCAGACAGCGAAAATGGGACTGGTACGGTGATGTTCAAAGAATGGACATCCCCAGATCCCCCTATATTGCACTACATAATCGTCGACTCGTCCTCGTGGAAGACCTCCTAAAAGATGGAAGGACAGCTGGGAGTCTGCCTCACAGGAAGAGAAAAGACCACATAGGTCTACAACAAGGAAGAAGAAGTTTTATGTATCTCTTACTGCTTTATTAATTTATAAACAAATACATAGAGAAGGAGTCAGGATAAAAAATCGTTTGAAATAACGTAGAATGTGTAATAATTAGTTTTTAACTACTTTAAAACATTGTTTCGTATAACGTCGAGTGAAGCTCGACATTGGAGTTGGTGTATGAAATACTATATCGAGCCATACTCAGAGTGGTAAGGGTAAACATGTAAGCCGATTTTGCCCTTATTTTAAATAAAATCATGTTTTGGACTGAAATTTAAGTACTTATCTAAAGGTAATAAATTTCAATAGAAGGGAAGCCGCCTAATTAAGGACGAGACGGACCTGGTGTAAGAGAGAAAGCGATCGAGATTTAAGAGAAACGTGTAATATAACATATATCGTGCACGTTCAGGGATTATTAGTGGTCTAAACTTAATCTTTTCGAATTTCACATATCCCCATATTTTACTGGATAAATTAAACATAACATATATTTTAATAAAAATAAGCATCTTCTGGAAGTACAATTTAATAAAAAAATATACTACCCAGGAGCCACCAAGTATTTTATTGCACCGAATAGTTATGTTTACACACTATTTTTTTCTGTGCTCTCATCGGTTACCGCAAAAAGTAACATTTTCAATTGCACGCATATATCTGTATTTTAAGATAATCATTAAATGAAATCGAAATTCTTTCCTTCGCTAGTTTCAATCCAAGGGATTGGTTTGCAGAAAAGAATAATATTTTTTCTGGTTTTGGGATTCCATTTGGGCCTTTAATGTGGTAGTTTCAAGTAGTTTTCCACGTTTTATATACAGCAGGTTTTTTAAACCCAAATACTGTGTACAATTTTTTGATTGTTGATAGGTAGTTAATCTATCGCCATTTAATTGTCACCCTAATTCTACACCAGACCAAAGACAGTGTGATAATCACACTGCTATCGCCTTGAATCAAACCCGGGACTTTCGGTGCAACCGTTGCCACTTTGCCAAAAAAATCATCATCAAGAAATCGAAATTTTCTAAACCTAAATGTTTAACGTAAGCCATCAACAAAAGCAAATCTAGTTAAGGACTATTTTATTACTGACTGTTAGATTAGACAGGACCTAGTGGCTGAATGGTTATTATTTAACAATATATGAGGTGTAACTCGATTGGATTTACGGTTGTAGATTTATATTTAATCACATGTCTCTTTGGCGACATCAATTTCACGGGACACATCAATGTGAAACGATATATTGTCAGCCGACAAGTAATCGATATTCGTATTGGTTTTTCCGGCGATTCGAAAAAACCTATTAACTTTGCAAAATTCATGATATAGGGAAGTAAAACATGACGTCAAATAGTCATATGCATATTAAAAAAAAGCTTTATAAGTTACATTTTTCTCAAACAAACCGGAAAATTTGGTGACCTCAAAGTTTGCAACACTTCTGGTAGGAACAATGCCATTGGAAAGGTCATGTTGACAGTGATTATTATTCGGTTATTAGGAAGGTTTACCAGTAGAAAGCGTTAGATCTGAAATTATGTAATATAATCAAAAAGGTTTCAAAGATTTATATTGCTATAAGGTTGAATGTTTTGGTTTTAATTTTAATGTTGCTTTAGAAATTATTTTGTTTCAACTTAGTTTAAAATGTTGTAGCATGACAAAAGTAACACTGAAAAGAAAACAAAAAAAAAATTGGAATTAAAAATAAGGGTTTTTCTTTAAAAAAAAATCGCACGAATAATACAAAAATGTTTATTAATACTATCAACAACAACTTTTTCATTTTTATAATTTTTTCTTAAGTAAAGGAATGTTTTTTTTAAGAAACACATTTTTACTGTTTAAATGAGATTTTTCATAAATAAACGAAAACAGTTTCATCTAGTTTTATTTAAAACTATGAGTTAATTAAGCTACGCTTTTGCAATAAATCTTTATGTCAATTAATTATTTCTATAAGTATTATTTTCCGACTTTTTACAGTACACTGTTTATTTTTTTAAATTTTTTAAAGCACCGAGAAACAAAATCGAATCATCTCACCCCCTTTGCCGGACCTGTTTAACTTCCGACGATAAACATGTAAACTACCTCGCTTATTGAATTTTAAACCAAAACCCGCAAATCTTAAGTCTGATCCCTTAAGGGGCTTAATTATTTATTTCAGTAGTATAAGTGAGTGGCAGCGATAGCAAGACTTTCCCAGTTAATAAAATAGTTTAATTATGTAACGGTTATTAGCAGAATAACGTATTGAGAATCAATTAGTGTCTATTTTCAAGTCAATTGTATGTCATCAAGACTTCAATATTTGCCAAGACTTACAAATTAACGTAAAATAAAAACCCTGTATTAACGGAACGTGTCAAATATACAGTTTTAAATGATTACAGATTTTTTTTATTTTTATTAATTGATCTCAATCATTTATTATTTCTTGAACAATGATGTAAAACTCCATTTTAAATATTTAATACGAATAAAAACGTTTATTTTCTAGATGTTTTATTATACTTTATATGAATGACATGTAGCGGCTGTCCAAGGCATTATAAAATGTCTAGATTTAATAATACCTTAGACAGGCGAAATATATCATTCACATAGATAAAAAAACTTCTAGAAAACAGACGTTTTCATTAAAAATCGTTTTAATGAATCGCAATCAATTATCTGTATTATCCTTCTAATTTAACACACCTGTTCATAGACATTAAAACTACGGGTTTTAATAAAAATGGGTACAGAAACAATGCTAGTTGTTTTATTATATTTTATGTGAATGACACGTTTCGCCTGTCTGGAGCAAGGCAAAAGAACATGTCTGTATTTGATAATGCCTTAGACAGGCGAAATATCTCATACATTTTAAGGTCTTTTATATATAAGGGAATTCTGAGATTCCTTTTTTTCTTTAGAATGGGAACCTTAGTTTATCTTTATTTCTTGTTTTATAGTGTTGTCAGCATAATTTATATATTTATTATTATTAATGGGATTTAAATTGGATTATCGTGAGAAGTCTCTCATTACTGATACCCCACTATTTATGAAATAAATGAATATATATTTTTAATTTCGAATGTTTAAAAATTGTGGTTACCAAAGTTAATTAAATCTGCCTTTTAATTTCATCCGAATAAGAATAAATATCAATCAATCCGCGGACACAACATTACATTTGTCTAGTGTTAAACGTTTTTTTAAATTTATTATTTATTTTAACTAACTGACTAACTAACCATCACGACGTCTCCCCGAAAGAACAGACAGAAATAATGGACTGCCACACTTTAACCGATGCGGCACTCCATCCTTCATTTTTAACGAATTGGAAATTTAACAATATAAATAAGTTATATTCAATAAGGAACTTGCAAAAAGGTGATTCTTGATTTTTAGTTCGCCATGGGACATGAATATGCGAACATATTTTATCTTAATAAAACGATGAAGAAAACCGTATTTCAACGCAAGTTAAATCCGGCTGAAGCCGCGGCGTTCATTTTTAAAACCAAAAACGCGCGTCATTCATTAATAGCATTACATTTATTTCGCATTAGAAAGAAAAAGAAATCCTTTTAGAGGACATAAAACGAGCAAGATTTAACTTAAAAAGGTCAAATTTTCATTAATTTATCCTTTTTCTGAGAGCTTTTACATTTGGAAGTTATTTACGTCGACTTCTCCTATTGAAATTAATTACACTTTCTTAGTTTGCTTTTACGATAATTACATTTTGAATTCACCTTTATCACAGTTGAAACTTTTAAGTGAAATTGAAGAGTATAAGCAGGATTCAGTTGATTATTACATCGGAAGGAAAACAAATGTTATAATAATATTAGCGGACACTTTCATTAAGAAACCTTAAAATTAATAATTCAAAATGCATTTTGTAAACTTTGTACCTGCAAATGCAAATAAATAAAGGCTGGCCATTACAAAGCTGCTAAGTGGTTTATATATAAAACTAAGAAAAATAGCAAAAACTGATTATTCTTGAATATGTTATGAATTACGGGTGGCATCTTTAAGGTGACGTTTGGACTTCACTATATCATTCAATTGCTTTGCTAATTTGCACAGTTATAGTTTTATGTTTGACACCAATCGGGATCAAATACCCATTTTAGATTTTTTTGATACTTGGCAACTTTGCAATATCCAGTCTTCAAATATTCAAAACTAGTTTTGTTTATATTTAGTATTTTTTCTTCATAGTGCCTTTTCAGTTATGTCAAATATGAATGTATTTGTTTTAATTAACGCGATTTATTTACAGATAATGATTCTGATTTCATTGACTGCTGAAGCATAACATTTTTTCACTCTCTATTAAAATATTTAGAAACAAAGTTTTTCTTTATATATAATATTATATAATATCATATACCAACAATCCGTGAGTTCACTACGACTGTTATACGAAATTAAACTACTCCCATTGTCACGTTGGTGTAAGTCAATCGCAGTTATCTTATTCTTCTTATTTTTGTCCTATCTCACCTCCATGGTGCATCGGGCCTCAAGGAACCTTCTCCACCTTCTCGACTCCTATCGCATGCGTGATGCCTAACATTATCCCAAGTGAGGCCTGCTGCCTTAACCTCGTCCTGCAGGGCTCTTCTCCAGGTGGCAATTGCAGTTATACCATATACCTAATTTGCCTTGATTTTTTTTTTTTCTTAAAGTACGAATAGGAGTTTTGAGATTTAAGATCTGAGTAATAATACTATTAAATATTGTATGATAAATTATCATATGATTACAGCATATTATAGATGGGTTAAAAATATGTTGTATTATCAACAACAACATAACAAACCATCACGCCGTTTCTGAAGGGGTAGGCAGAGAGAATGGACCGCCACACTACTCGATCCAGACACACGTATCTAGCTTCCTCCACATTCATACAGCGAGTCATACACGAACGTCGATTCTTTCGATTTTACTAACGTGGCCAACCTTTAAAATTGGATTAATTTGGTGATACCAAGTTTTCCTCGGTCTCCCCGATTTCGTACTCCATTCACACAGTTAACGTATACTTTCTTAAGAATACTTTCTTCATCCATGCGTTCTATATGTCCAAACCAACGTAGTGATGCTTTCATAATTTTGTTCATAATACTTTCTTCCGCTCTACACTCCTTCCTTATATCAGCATTTGAAATTATGTCTACGTCGTTTTATCACACACAAGTCTTAGAGATCTCATATCTACAGCATTTATTCTGCTGTCATCCTTCTGCTGCTAATTCCATGCTTCACTTCCATACATTAGGGTATGTTCGAAATTTCAGATTTAATATTATATTGTTATGATGATATTTTATTGAATGGTACACGCTTTTCAATTATTAAATTAAAATATTATTGAATTTGGTGAGAGTTCCGGACTTATAAGGCCTAAGGTTTTTCATGTTCAGGCGAATTTCGTGTTCTCTAGTTTTCTGGCATATTGCAAGGTACCTTCCATAAATAATTTATTAGCTCCGCAAAGAGACCCGTGGACACAAATTGTGCACCGGGACCCTAAAGTTCCGCGTGATATATTATATATTTTTATTGACAGCGTTATCGAGTCCCGACAAGTTTGCAGAAAACTTTTCGCGCGTTTAGAAAATTCCGAATCGATTCGACACACTCCAAAGCGCGACGAGTTGCTCCGCTCTGGAGAACTAAAACATAACAATGGAAAGTTCTTAAAGAAAACCGAAGCATAAGATTTTAAATTGAATTTCTTGCACGAATCACTGAAACAAACTGTTTTCATTTTTAATAATCTCTAAATAGTTATAAACTAAGATGCAAAGAAATAATACGGTTTGGTGACAAAAATACTATTTATATTTAAAATTATTTTTTTAAATCAAATCAAATCAGTTTATTAATTCAAAATATATTATAAACAACAAAATGTTTAAGGCATCTATTGAGTACTTATAAAATATTATAAAAATTCAACATAATACCAGGAATCCATTAGAGATGGCTCGACATTAGGAAGACAAGATACTTTCTAAAGTCAAGAGAATTTGTACCCTGATCGTACCTTCACTAATATGAAAGACGTCGATCTTCGAGGAGACCGCGTTCAGCAGACTAATTGCTCTTCCCACCGGTGTCACCAGAGGCATTTTAGATGTATTAGATGTATGTATTAAGTTGGTTTGGTCACATGTAATTCATGAATGAAGAAATAATGTTTAAGAAAGTATACGTCAACGATGTAAATAGAGTACGGAGGCGAGGAAAACCGAGAAAAACATGGTATGACCAAATCAATCAAATTTCAAAGGTTGGCCATGTTAGAAGTCGGAAGAATCGACATGCGTGTATAACTCACTGTATGAATGTGAAGGAAGCCAGAGAGGTGTATCAGGATAGAGTAATGTGACGGTCTATTCTCTCTGTCCACACTTTTGGGGAAATGGCTTGATGGTTTGTTGTTTGCTGTTTTGCTTGATGATATTGATTATATTTTCAAGCATTCACTTGAATTTATATGATTGATATAACTAGTTGACAGAATGTAAGTTTTAGTTTGTACGAATATACCAATTCTTCTTTTTGATGGTTACAATCCAGTGGATTGTCTGCAACAAGTCTCACCCATTCTTTCCATTTAGTCCTGTTTCCAGTCAGTCTGTTCATCCTGTGTAGCTGGCACAGTACATGTCTCTTATCACTTGGTCCATAAAGGAGTCTCTTGGGAGATCTCCGCAATTTCTGCTCTCAACAATTCCCTCTGCGATAGTAATAAGCATGCACGGATGCCTGACGTTATTGCCTATTCAGTACACTCGTTACAGGTCAATCCTTTTAAAAGCATTTGACTCGTTTCTCCTTTGGCACATACGTACTTCAAAAATGAATAAAGTGTTTTTGTTAACAATTATAATATTGAAATTGATTTGAAAATAACTATATCGACTGAAGCAAAGATGACAGCGCACAATATAGTTCTAGTGCCGACCCTTATGCATGAAAGCGAAGTTTGGAGTTGGCAGAGGAAGGATGAAAAGGGGATAAATGCCATAGGAAATAGGTCACTAAGTAGAACAATGTACGATAGAATATCTAATGATGAAGTAAGAAAGGAATGTAAGGCGAAAGTCACTAAGATGATTTAGGCATATGGAACGATTGGATGAGGGAAGAATGGTAAAAAAGATATATACTCGTACAAGTAGTGTGAATGGAGAAAGTAGTCGAGGAAGGCCAAGGAAGACATGTCATGACCAAATTAATCAATTACTGAAAGGCGGCCAAGTTTGAAGTAAGAACAATCGACGAGCGTGTTTGTCACAATGTGTGAATGTAGAAGAGGGACGATAGTTATGGTCCATCCTCTCTGCCCACCCCTCCGGGAAAACGGCGTGATGGTTAGTTAGTAAGTTAGTTGTATATGATTAATGGCAACAAAAGGAAACAACATAGTTAGTTATGTGTCTTATAAAATTAATTTATTTCATGTTACAGCGAAACAGAATTCCTTTTCAAATACTGAAGGTGAATAAATAAAATGTATATGACAAGGAACAATATTCCAGGATAAACAATTATTACAAATCTTGAAACTATATTATTACAACACGTTGTTATTAAAAAAAAAGTATTTTAAACCCTCGAAGTTCGATAGCTTCAAAGACTTTCATAGAAAAAACAAATAAATGTTCCCTGTATTGACATCTTTCCTCCGCGCTTTGCCACTACAGGTCGGTATATCACCGTTCAGTGCTTCCAAGACGCTTTGTGGGGAAACTTCCTACTGGCGATAGCAGAATTCTCTGCTTTTATTACTCTTGGAAAAGTTTTAAAGTCATTTTTACTCCGGAAATCTCCCACGAGGAGACATCCAAACGCCCTTCCTTATGCTGCTGAAGTGAATATCTCCGCGCCTTTTGCTCTTCCTCTTTATAGTTCACGTTCGGATCTCACTTTGGAATCTTCCAACTTCGTATAATAAAACGGTTAATCCTGCAATCCACTGGCTCCTATCTTTGCTCAAAAATAATTGTGATCCTGGTATTAGGTGACTATTGAAACATTAAATAAATTTGAACGATTTAATTTAGTTTAATAGAGATTTTATTCGTAGCAGTCATGGTAAAATGTATAATTCAATTTGAAATTCGTCGTTAAATAATTTATTGAAACAACTGCCCAAAAACTTTGAAATATTCGCAATCCACCAACGAATACTTTTGTAAGAAATTAACTGCATTACACATTAAAAAAAATAAAACAGTGATTTAAAAAGAACAAACCACATCAGGAGAAAACATATGTAATAATCGAATGTTGAATGAATCATACAAAACTGATCACGGCAATTACATCGCTGTACACAGAAAGCACTGCTAGTGTCAGAGTAAATGGGGATCTTACAGCCTGGTTTGATATTAATAAAGGTGTCAAACAGGGGTGTGTAATGTCTCCATGGTTGTTTAATCTATATATGGACAAGTGCATGAAAGAGCTGAAAGGGTTGGAAGCAGGTGCAAAAATGGAAGGTGTGTCAGTAAGCTGTTTGTTGTATGCGGACGACGCTGTGCTACTTGCAGACAACGAGCACGAACTGCAAGCCCTGGTGTCTAGTATGTATGAGGTATGCAAGCGATACGATTTGATGATGAATGTGAATAAGTCTAAGGTAATGATTTTCGAAAAAGAAGGAAGCATGACAGTCTGCAACATTAGTGTAAACGGTGAAAATCTGGAACAAGTGGATGAATTAGTTTATTTAGGAAGTATGTTTACAAAGGATGGGAGGGTGGAGAAGGATATTGAAAGAAGGGTTGGGGCAGGCAACAAAATAAATGGTGCACTTAAAGTTGTCATCGCAAACAAAAGCCTATCCAAAAAAGCTAAGATGGCAGTGCACAATGGTGTTCTTGTGCCGACCCTTATGTATGGAAGTGAAGCATGGAACTGGCAAAAGAAGGATGAAAGTAGAATAAATGCAGTAGAAATGAGATCTCTAAGACGAATGTGTGACAAATCTGTTTATGATAGAGTGACAAATGCAAGTATAAGAAGTGAATGTGGTGCGAATGAAAGTGTTATGAACAAAATAAGGAAAGGGTCATTAAGATGGTTTGGACACATGAAAAGAATGAGTGAAGACAGAATGGTAAAGAAGGTATATGTAAACGGCGTGAACGGAGCTAGAAATAGAGGAAGGCCGAGGAAAACGTGGCATGATCAAATCAATCAAATATTGAATGTCGGTCACGTGAGGAGTCGGAAAAATCGACGTGCGTGCATGACAAGATGTATGAATGTAGAGGAGAAGCGATAGACGTATGTCAGGACAGAACAGTGTGGCGTTCCATTCTTTCTGCCTACCCCTCCGGGGAGACGGCGTGATGGTAAGTTAGTAAGTTAGTTTGAATGAATCATAAAATAAAGAATTAGAAACATTATTTTATTTTTACACATATCGCACGCTTAATAGAACACTGATTTAACTAAAAAAAGCAAGTTTTGCCCAATCTGACATGAATCGGTGTTTTAACAAAAACAGTCGAAAAACACGTACGAATGAAAAAGACCGATATAGTGTGATGGAAACGATGGATAGCGTTAACACAAGCCTCGGTCTAATGTTAACTCAATTATGACCTAAACCATAATCGGTCAGTTTTCTATTAAGCGTGCGATATTGCTATGTCAACATTCCGATATCCGAAGTAAATATATGCAGATTGATTTGAATATTTATATTTCAATTATTGAATAAATTTTATGAAAATACAATATCGAAACGAATACGACGTAAATGGAACAAGAAAAAGAGGAAGACCGAGGAAAACATGCCACTATTAAATCAATCAAATATAAATAAATACCGGCCACGTGAGGCGTCAGAGAAATCGACGTGCTTGCATAATATGATGTATGAATGTAAAGATATCGATAGTAGTATGTCAGGAAAGAACGGTGTGATGGACAATTTTCTCTGCCTACCCCTTCGGAAAGACCGCGCGAAGTTAGTAAGTTATACAATATCGAAACTAGCTATTTAGTGTAGAATGTTGAGACAAGGGTTAATTGGAGTTAAACAACAACAACAACAATAACAACAAACCATCACGCCATTTCCCGTAGGTAGGGAGAGAGAATAGACCGCCTCACTACTCTATCCTGGCACACCTCTCTAGCTTCCCCCACATTCATACAGCGAGTTATACAAGCACGTCGATTTTTCCGACTTCTAACATGACCAACCTTTAAAATTTAATAAATTTGGTCATGCCATGTTTTCCTCGGTCTGCCTCGACTCCGACTCCATTTACATCATTAACTTGTATTTTCTTAACCTTTCTTTCTCCATCTATGCGCTCCATATGTCCGAACCAACGCAGCGATCCTTTCATAATTTTGTTCATAATAACTTCTTTCGTTCCTCATTCCTTTCTAATATCAGCATTTTGATTGAGATTCAGTCGTACATCGTTCTACCACACATACGTCTTAGGGACCTCATCTTTACCGCATTTATTCTGCTCTCATCTTTCTTCTGCTAGTTCCATGCTTCGCTTCCATACATAAGGGTTGGGACCAGAACTCCATTGTGAACTTTGTTACCCGCACAACCCTTCTTTTAACATCACTGTCCGTTCGGCCATCCGCTGTGAACATGCTATCTAAATACACAAATTCCCTCACCTTTAATTAAATATAAATATATTTTTTAATTGTGATTCAGTAGAATTGAGTAACAGTTAAAATAATTTTAAATAATAAAATAGAATAATAATTTATTTTGCGACTGTCTGGAAATAGTCACTAGACTAAGCGAAAGATTTTTTTTGCAAAATAATGTTATACATACATGTATACCTGTGCGGTGCTACGGAAATTCCGGATTCCCTCAAAACACCCCCATTTACAAGCTCCGTGTATATTTTATATCAAGATCGTCATCCATCATAATGTCGTTTAGTTTTCGTGATACGTCTTCCGGGGCTTCTCTTTTATATGTCGCCTTTCATTTATATATTGTCCAAAATACCTCACACTTAAGAAATGTTATACGAATCAAGCTTGTAAAATATTGATATTGAAAATTGTACTCTAAAGGATGCATTAATTGATACAAAACAATGCAAAAACTAGAAAATAATATGACTGTTTTATCCACTTTATTTTTAAATATTTTTACAAACAAAAATATTTTACGTAACATATTTTGGAGGTGACATTCTGTATCCTCAGGTTTAAATATAACTAACTAATACGTTCTACAGTACAGTACAAGTATTTTTTTTAGATAATCACATGATTTTACTGAAATCTCTTGATAGAAGTTAATTTTAAATAATAATTAAATAAAACGCTGTTTTTTTTAACAACTTCCACTTGTGTCTTTATTTCGACAGCGAGCCTCGCGAAACCGGTCGCAAAGACAAAAGTGGAAGTTGTTAAAAAAACAGCGTTTTATTTCATTATTATTATTATTATTTTAGTTTTAATTTTATTTTATTAACATCTAAGGTTGGAGGAGGTCATCTCCGAAACATTTCGTGTTGAATATGTTTATTTTTAAAAACATTTAATAAATACTATGTGCGCAGTGTTAAATCTTCTTCCAAATTAACAATTTAATTCCATTGTGTTAATGACTTCACTTCAATAAAATAAAATCTCACTAAAAACTTACAATTTATTATTATGAGAGAATACATAATTTTATACAAAACATTAAAAATAAATTGTAAACAAAAATTTAAAATTTGGGATACAACACAGACTGGCCATTTTGACGGATTCAATTATTTATGTATATCATACTGATAAAACTTGAGAGAAAAAAACAGAGTACTTCAGTTTATAATTCATATTAACATCAACACAAACATTACACGTCTACACGCTGTTTAGAATAAATCTATTTACAGTTGAACACATGTAATTTTGTAAACGTCGAAACATTATCATTTAGACCAAAATACATTAATGCGTCATATATTCGGTGCTCTGTTGTAGAATTTCTAGTGTCTCTTGTCAGTCCAATTTTTGTTTTGCGAAACTGGCATCAATAAATTAAAGTATCACGTAATTAACCCTGTCACAACACCCTTTATGTTCCCCCACACCAATCATCTAGATCAGTGGTCGGTAAACTGTGTCTCGCGAGCCAAATGCGTCTTTTCGTTTACTTGAGCGCGGCTCTTCCGCGAATGGCATGTTTATAACATATTTATTTTTATGTTTATTTCATAGCATTTTCCAAAATTCCATCAGTCTTATTATCGAGAACCTACCTTAAATTATTACAATAGCAATTTAACCTGATTTGCCTGAAAATTTCCGAGAAAATGTAAGGCAATTGATTAGATTAAATATAACAATGATTAAATTTTCAAAATAAAATAAACTAAAAACTAATATCATATAGCCTAGCTTTTAAAGGTCTTCAAACCATAGGGATTTTGTAAAGAAATATGTCTCTTAAAAGACGACCTTTGTGACATAGTGAGCTATGACTGCCACACCGTAGGTCCCGAATTCGATTCCCGGCGACGACAGT
The DNA here is from genome assembly GCA_022606425.2 of Lepidostoma basale. Taxonomy (NCBI): domain Eukaryota; kingdom Metazoa; phylum Arthropoda; class Insecta; order Trichoptera; family Lepidostomatidae; genus Lepidostoma; species Lepidostoma basale. The sequence continues at coordinate 643,226 of JAHDVF020001237.1, read as the reverse complement.
GTGATTCTCACATCGTTTTTGGTCTGGTGTAGAATTCACGTGACAATAAAATGGCAATAGATTAACTACCTATCACATGTCAATTTAATAGGTAAAAACAAACTATATATAGTAATTGGGTTCAAATGACCTGTTGTATAAAAAAAATGGTTATACTGCGGGTATTTAACTATTTTAACTAATGAAATAACTTATTTTTGAAGGATGCAACAAAGGGATCTAAACTGACGTGTCTTGAAATAATCCAGTATAAACTATAACGTACGTTTTTTAAAGTGGTTCACAAAATAACACCGGCCTTTAATATCTGATCTTTGTATTGCATATAGCCCTAACTTGCGGCAATCTATGCGTCGATCAGCAAACTCCGAGTGGAGCCGAAGCGCAGCCCCCGGACAAATTTCGGAGGTCGGGCTTTCGTGGTGGCAGGTCCGTCCGCCTGAAATATGCTCTCTGCACGCCTCAAATGATTGAAAATCCGACTGATTTTTAATCTAACTTATAAACCCACCTTTTCCAAATGTCACATACAACATAAACAACTATTATCTGATTGCTGGTATCAGATGCAGCTCTTATGACTAAAACATTGTCAAAGCGCCTTTGAGGTGAGTTATTCACGAAAACGGTGCTATACTCGTACAAATTTGCCTTATTATTATAATTATGACTTTTTTTTTTGCCGTCGCTTGAACCCAATTACAGAATACAATTTGTTTTTAAGCGGATATATTGATTCTCGTAACATGTGATAGGTAGCTAATCTATCACCATTTTACTGTCACGAGAATTCTACGCCAGACCAAAGACAGTGTGACAATCACACTGCCATCGCCGGGAATCGAACCCGGAACCTTCGGAATGGGAATCAGAGCTCTTACCACTCTGCCATGAAGGTCGTCGACTTAAAATCACTATCACGATCACAATCAATATTAGTAGGTGGAGCGAGGACGAAGGTAGATAGGTGTTTTATAAAACGGCATCGAAAAAGAAGGTAGGGTTCTAAACGATCTTGATTGATTATTGTTGACTCACCCGCCATGAGACTCGCCGCATCGCCCAGGTGCTTGAGAGCGTAAATATAGAGAAGTCCAAAAGCCAGCTGGAGGCCGCTGCTGAGCAAGTTCACGAGAAAAGCCGCTCCGCATATTATCCATCTGAAAGGAAATTAACCATTTCAATACAAACAAAACTTTTAATTAGGTACATCAGTTGAAAACATTCTTCAGTGAACTTTGGAGTATTTCGAAATGTACCAAGAAGTTTCACTACCTTTGTAAAACAAATTCCAACAAAGCATGATATTCTAAAGGAAAATTTTGTAATTAAATATATTTATCGACTAAAACAAAATATTATATACAGAACAACCCTTTTAATATTTTAAGTAATAAGAATTATGGAATTTTCAATTAATTTAGCCACTATACAAAAAAAATACAAATCTACTGTTTTAAATAATGTTATATAGAAAAAACGGCGTAGCATATTTTAAATATTTAAATTTTTGATAATTAAATTTTAAGCTTTCAAATTTATTGAACTTATAAATATAGATATATAACCCGTGAATATAAAAAAAAACTGAATCCAGAAATAATTTGATATCAGTGTTAAAGGAAATTGAACAAAATATTGAATAATTTTTTTTTGTGTTCAACAAGTCGTTTAAACCCAATTAATGTGCATAAAATTTGTATTTATTTTAAGCTATTATATTGATTCTGTAATAGCTAATCAATCGTCATTTTTTTTGTCACGTGAATTCTATAACAGACCAAAGATAATTTAAAAGTCACACTGGCATTGCGAGGAATCGCACCCTGGACCTTCGGTGTGGCTGTCGTAGCTCTTGCCACTCTGCCACGAAGGTCGCCTTTACTTTTTTTTTTGTTTTTCTCCTATCGGGGGATGGACAACATCTTGGCTGTTTCTACCCTTGATAGAGCAGCTCTAAACAGGGACGTTGTGCTGCAACTGAAACATTCTGAAAGATTTTCTGGCTAGGATGTTCTTTTCCTCTCGACACTTCGTTTTCCGTTAATTTTATTTTGGAAAATCAGTTGCAGCACCTTGTATTTATCATTTATTGTAATGTGCCCGAAGTATTTCAGTCTTAAGGGTATTGACAATTTATTTTTCATTCTTCATTCATTATAGTACTTCCTCGTCTGTGACTCTCTTTATCCATGATATTTGAAATATTCTACGATATATCCATATTTCAAAGGTCCGTCCATATTCATATTTCAAACAAATAAATTTCTTCAATATTCACCTTCTCTTTGTTTTGTGAATTCACATTTGAATAACTTTTTGAAAATACAATGTTTTCAAAAAGTAATTCAAATATATAAAATTTAGCCTTGATTGTTTATTATCAATTTTGGTACTATGATGTGTAAAATAAAAATTATTTCAACAAAAATAAACTCAACACCGAACCGACACCAAATGTACAACCAAACGATACCCAATATATTGTCACGTGAATTGTATTTTTATCGAATACGTATCACACCAAATAATGATCGAATATCGCACTGAAAGATAAGAAATCGAAACGCCATTAGTTCCACCCATGTGATGTTATTTAAATCGACAAGCTCTCATAGAATATGCCATGCTCACCGAGAAAATGATAAAGATACCCTGAAATACCAATCTCCCTCTGGTTTCAATCCCGGGATAGGTTTGCAGCAATTTCCTCGATTCTTATCTTCCATTCTTCCCTGTCTTGTGCGGCTCTTTTGAAATCTACATATGATGAGCAGCGCACGTTCACCAACAGGTCCTCCAGGTACTCTCGGCGTGGGCGTCCCCTAGAGTTTGTCCCCTCGGTCATACCCTCCATTATGGCATGAAAGAGGCCTTCTTGTCGTATTACATGGCCGATCCATCTTGCACGCCTTTCGGACAAGGTCCTGAGCAGGTGCTTTTCTCCTTCGATTCTTTGGAGAACCTCTTCATTTGTAATGTGGTCTGTCCAGGAAATTCCTAATAGTCTTCTATAGGACCACATCTCAAAAGCATCATGTCTCCGTTTATCACTTTCGGATAGGCACCATGTCTCGCAGCCGTACATCAAGATACTCCATAAATAGGTCATGATGAGGAGTATTCTCAGTTTTAGGTCTGTATAATTCCAATATAAACTAGATATTTAATTTTTCCGATAATGAAATTATTACATTTTCAAGATATGACAAAACAAATGAACTCAAATAAATAGAACAAACTGCGTTTAAAATATTCGATTTTAAAGTTTTATTGCAATAGTTGTATTCATTTTTATAATGTCTTACTGAAAAATATTAAATCATTACCGTTAATGTGAAGTATTAACGTAATTAAATTGTTGTATACAGGTTTCATTTTACAAAAGAAACGAAGGAAATGTTTTTCCTTGTTATTGAATGTCTAAAGCTAATTAATGTTCAAATAATATTATGAAAATATTTGAAGACATTTTAAATTACTGTATAAAAGTCAAAGGTCCTGTCAGCAACCCTGTTTCGGACGAATAACTGCCAAAATATCGGTCTGAGCTGAAACATGACATAATGAAATTCAAAAACAATAGCGATAGTTAATTAAAACGATCGTTTAGGTAAAATTAATACTTTCTAAACATTTCAAGAACAATTTTAGTTTAAAAATCTTTTTAAACCTATTATAATAATTAAAAAGTTATTCAAATTCTTTAAACTTGCTATTGGTAAGGTGGGTCCGAAATGAATATAATAGATTATTAGTGTATTCCAATGTAATTTAAAAAAAATACATAATTAAGGAATTATTAAAGCTTAATTCATTACCAATTTGGAATTTCATTGATGATTTGTATGGAAAAGTGAACTTTGTGAAGAGGCAATTTTAATAAGTATATATTTTTGTCATAACAAATACTGTAACAGTAATAAAAACAGTTTTATTTGAAAAAAAATTTATAAAATCAAAATGAATGAATTTAAATGCCACGAAATTGTCGCGGGGGCTTTTTTGCCAATCGATAATGGGATTTTTAAAAAAATCTAGCCCCAAGGATTTAAATCAATGGTATTAGAATTTATTTCAATCTTCAATATGAGCAGAAAATAGCTCCTTATCACGAAAAAGGAATCGGGTCGTGTCCAGGCTCAAACCCATGTCACCTGGATCAGGAGCCAAGCGTTCTATCCCCTAGACCACCACCCGATTTTCAGGTGCTTAATCAATAGTTGATTGTAACACTCAATGATGACGACACTCGTTTAGCGAAACAGCTGATGCAACAATTTCTTAGAAAATTAATAAATACCTTCTGTTTTTATAAGTGTTTTAAATTAAACGGATAATTATGTTGAATTGTCGTAGTGTTAACGTCAAAACAATGAATTATATAAAATATGGAGTATACTTAAAAAACGTGAGGTGTATATTGATTTATGTCACAGAAAAAAATTGTTTAATGCAAAGTTGTTTTTTCCTTCTAAAAGATATATTAAATCTAAGAGTGGAATTCAGCGTGCTTTTGTTTTTACAAAGCGTCCATTTCTCTTTCATTACGAAATCGCAAGATAGTTTTAATTGAATATAAGTGTAGGATTGTTGTGGTATAAGAATTTCCATTTCATTAAAAAAAATACATGTAATATATATTTAAAAAAAAATATTATTCTCAATATTTTTTAAGACATCATCCGAACAGTGGTGACCTATGGGTGTGAGGCGTGGACTATGACAGCGAAATCCGCAGAGTGACTGGACTTTTGAGAGAAGGGTGCTGCGCAGAATTCTGGGACCTGTAAATGACGGTGAAGACTGGAAAGTGCGGCATAATGACGAGCTGTACAATATTTCCAAAGCTCACAGTCTCTTCACACAGGTCAGAGAGTCTATAGACTGAGATGGGCCGGTCACGTGCAGAGGATGCCGTCATCGCAAACCCCAAAAAGATTGCTGGAGTGGCAACCATGTGGTAAGAGTCAAATTGGACGACCAAGGCTGCGATGGGAGGATGAAGTTGTGAGAGATGGGGTAAAAATTTTAAGAGTGTCAGATTAGAGGGTCGAAGCGGGGGATAGGAGGAGCTGGAGGCGAAGAATACTGGAAGCTAAGGCCACTAACACAGTGAAGCTATGAGTGGAGCGACGCGCAAAGCGTTGGAAAGCTACAAAACTGCACACGTATAATAAAAGGAGAGTGTACACAGTGAAGCGAAGCTGTTTGCGAAGCGTAAGCTCCTTGTGCTCCGCTCGAAGCAGCACCGCTTTGCGCGCCGCTCCGCTCATAGCTTCAGAGTGTTCGTGGCCTAAGTTTCGATATAGGCTGTAGGGCCATTGAAGAAAGAAGAAGATTCTCAATTATTATTTGAATGACTGTGTTCAATTTTTTAAACGACATTTATTGAGTTACTTTGAACCATGAAAAGCAAAGTACTTTATATATTTTTACGACACTCCAAATTTTCTAGTTATTGAATATAGAATATAGTTATGAATGAATTAAAAAATGAACAACAGTCTTAACATGATACCTCCCCCACAATCCAATAAAAGAAAAGATTGGATCAAACAAAGAAAGCGCAATAATATATTCCTCTCTAGACATTTGATACATTAAAAAAATACTTTATTTAGAATCAGATTACTTTTTAAACAAGAAACCAAATTTTTTTTCATTAATTGAGTTTTAATTTTATAATAGTAATTTGCTTTATGGGAAAATATGACATTATTTTTAATAAACATTTTGTATTTTGGTTAGCTTATGAAAAAAAATTACTAAGGAAATTTAGTACTTAGAAATTGAAAATAACTTTGTTTATCCACAAAATATTTAAAAAAACATTTAAACAAAATACATTAAAAAACACGACATGTTTCGGAGGATACCTCCCCTCCATCTTCAGGTGTAAAAATATAATAAAAACTATACACAGAAGACTTTCTTTGTTTATTTTTTATTGTATTTTTACACCTGATTCACCGAAACATGTCGTGTTTTTTAATATAATTTTTTTTACAAATATTTTGTGGATTAAACAAAGTTATTTTCAATTTCCTATGTATATTACTATGATATACCACAGTGTCAATGCTTTAGCGTTCAAAAAGTTTAATATTATTCATATTTTATAAAAGTATTTGCTTGTACCAAGTGGTTGAAATTTGATACTAGTTACTGTTTAAGATATTAAGAAAAACTACCGAATCAAAAGCGGTCGGTAATATACTCGTAATTTAATGGATAAGTGGTGGTAACATAACAATTATAAAACCAAGGTGTTAATCTTATTCCATTGACATGGAATTCTATGTCTTAGTTTTGGATTATCAGATCAAACATATTTTTTGATATAATATTAAGTTTTTCAACTTCAACTATTCTTAAAAGTCACGTGTTACGGTGCTAGCTAATTCTTGCACATTAAAAAATAAGATACAAGGTGTCTCAAAAGAATGTCTATATTTAGTGGATCGATTAAAAAAAAGTAAGCAATTTATCGAAAGTTTATTAATTATTAAAGTAAACAATATGCGTATTTATTTCTTAAAAATTACATTGCCTAAATGTAAACCTTCGAGATCACGGCACTCATTTTGTCGAATAGTAAAATTTCTCATGATGGCTCGGCAGGTAGACTCCGTGATGGCTGCCATTTCGTGACGAATATTTTATTTATTTATTTTGACATAAACGCCGCAAGGGCTTTTACAAAAATGACATGTTTAGTTACAAAGGTAATATAAAAGTTTGGGCAAATCGACAGACAACTAACATATAACGGCAAAACACAAAAACGAGAATAAGGATAACATAAGAGAAATTAGAAATTACATGAGATAGAAAAGAACATAACATAATATAAATTAGAATTTACATGCATTGGATTGATAAGAACATAACATGATAGAAATTAGAAATTACGGAGAAAAAAAAACAACAGTAAAGAAACAAAGGGATGGTAATTTACCAGTCCAATATGTGACCGGATGATGTACATGTGGGGCGAGCGAATAGGAGACGAATGCGCTAGAAAGTCAGTTTATTGGCGTAAACTTAACATTTGAGATAACCCCACAGAAAAAAGACCATTGTGGTTAAATCAGGACTAAGTGGATGCCAATTTATTTCATCTCTCCTAGAGATCATTATGCCAGGGAAAATTTCACGAACTCGTAGCAGAGACGTATTGGACGTGTGTGACGTTGCTCCGTCGTGCTGGAACCATCTTCTTTAGTTTTAACCAGGAAAGATGTGCAATTCAGGCACCAAGAAGTCGTCTTACATCTTCACATAACGTCGATCCACTAAATATAAACTTTTCTTTGAGATACCTTGTACATTCTAAAAAAATAATTTCAAATGGAACTGCTTCAATGAATTACGGCTGAATTCAAAAGTAATAAAATATTAAAAAATACAATCTTCATAGATGGCGTTAATGTGTAGATTGCATAAACTACCATGTAAAGGGTGGTCTTACAGATAAACATATATACAACTTCCAAAAAATTGTCAGACACAGTGGTCATAAGAAAAAAAAAACAAAAAAACAAGGTGGAATGGGGTGCACTCGTATTGTATTACATAAAGCGTGCGCTTAACCCAACCAATGACAGGTCATAAGTCCTGTAAACACCTCGATCAACCATATTCTGTTTCCAATTTGCATCTTCGTCTCTATTGAGAAACAATTGATTCTTAATAAAATATTATTAGAAGTTGCTTTAAAATGAAAAACCATCGAGATCCACTCATGGTTTACAATAGTTAAAGACCAACTAATGCAATATAACATTTTTGCATGCAGGAATAAACACGGCTCGTAAATTTCTCTCTTTCTTGCGCTCGTGAATTTAGAAGTAGCAAGAGTAGGATGTAAATAGCATGTGTGTGAGACAGTAGTATATTCGTATATTCAAAATGATGTCTTCCGGGAACAAGAAATCGTATATTCTATACTTTTTACACTTCAATGCGCGATAATATGACATATTAGTGATTTATTTCCAATTTTTTCATAAAACATTTTGTCTGTGCCCATTAAAAAAATATTATTTAATATAATTATTACAGAAATCGATGCGTTTGAGTTTATCGAAAATTAAAACCAGTATTATTTTTCAGAGATACTAAAGTTATTAGAAGTAACGTGTACTGGATACACAGCACCGTAATGTTAATTTACCACATTCATTCGGCGCCAAATATGCGACAAAAACGATACATCTAAAACCAGGAAATTAATCTACGAACAAACGACCCATCCTGACTTTTTTGTGTTAGAAAATTATCTTATCCGCTTAAGGGTTAAGGTGCCAAGAGCTTACAAATTATTATGAGCGATAAATCAATCAGCGGGCGTGTTTTATTGAATTTACGGCTTGCAAAGTATGTTTAGTGCTCAAATTTACTTGACTCAATTAAGATTTAGTGGGTATCAACACTCAAAATGTAATATGTAGTCACGTCACTCTGGTTTAAATTATATGAAGCAATATATTGGAACGGCGTTTTAGCACCTTTCAGTTACATACAAATGTGGGTTATTTATCCTTTTATTAATAAGTTACATACATTTATTATACCCATGTCTTAATTTAGAAAGAGATACTATATGACATTCGTTATAAGAGTAATAAGTCTTATACTTTGATATACAGCGTGTTATGCCAATGTCTATTTTCGTTTACAAGGATAGTAGTTTGAAATATACCATAATGAAATATTTATATTATCGTCCATAAAACATCCGTTGGTTGGTCCCTAATAAAAAGTTCGCTAAAAATTGCACACATGTGTATTTTTTTTTAAATATGTATATAGAAACAATATTCATGTTATTGCAAAAGCAAGTCTAGCATTTTATTTTTGGAAGCATTGTGTTATTTAAAACTTTCAATTTGCTGACTCAGAAATTTTTCTTTTAAATGATCTATTTTTTATTCAGGTTGTCTAAGAGAAACCATTTGGAAAAATAAACACATGAGCATCAAGGACAAAATGAGGATCTACAAAACCTGCGTCAGACATACGAGGTATGTTCAAAAAGTATCGCGAATTTTAAATTTCCGCCGGTTACGTATATTCGATTTTTGATTTTTTTGTGGCGTTATGTTGGTACTCATGTCTCTCACTTATGCCGATAAGTTCGGCCAGTTTGAATGTTCAGTTAATTTTTGAGAGCCACTTTGCTTGCACGTGTTTTGGCTCGTCTTCGATTTTTGCCCACTCCAAAAAAATGGATCAAAGGATCTGTATCAAATTTTGAGTGAAAAACAAAATTAAGTCCCCGAACGCATTCCAAATGTTGACTGTGGCATATGGTGAAGCTATCTTGGACCAAAGCAACGTTTATCGGTGGTACAAAATGTTCTCAGAGGACCGAGAAGATGTGAACGAAAAAGAGCCTGCCGGACGCCCGAGCACGTCAACAACAGACGAAAACATTGATGAAGTGAATAACATAGTATTGGCCAATCGTCGAATCACCATTAGAGAAGTTGCTGAGGACTTAAACATATCGCTTGGCTCGTGCCATTTGATTTTTACCAATGATTTGGGCATGAGATCGGTCGCCGCGAAATTCGTACCAAAATTGCTTAATTTCGCATCTGCTTGTGCGCGAATTTTTGGCCAAAACAACACACCAATAATGCCGCAGCCACCGTATTCCCCAGATCTGACCCCCTGTGACTTTTTCTTGTTCCCGAAACTGAAGAGGCCCATGAAAGGACGACGCTAGGCTACGATTGAGGAGATAAAGACGGCATCGAAGGAGGAGCTGAACAAGATCACAAAAAATGATTTTTTGGGGTGCTTCGAGGATTGAAAAAAACGTTGGCACAAGTGTATAATATCTGGTTGGGATCACTTTGAAGGAGACAAAATAGAAATTCATGAATATATAAATAATTTTTGAAAAAACACAAAATTCGTGATACTTTTTGAACAGACCTCGTATCTTGATATTGTATATGCAATATAATGTGTTGAAGAAAGCAATACATTCACGTCAAAAAATGTAAATATTACAAACTGCCATCAAAAGTCTTCATGACCGAATACGAAATGCAAAAATCTGAAGAATTGGCTAGGCTGAAGACATTGTTAGGTGGAACACCAAAAAATAAGATACTGGAACGAGCATATGTCTCCCGAATTCCAGAAAATAGTATCCCAAAGATAGTCTGAGGCAAACTACAGGAGTGTTCCCGACCACGTGGCCGACCACCGAAGAGATGGCGAGATAGTTTGGTAGTCAACATCCCAGGAGAACGGGGATCGAACCAACATCAGGTCATCAGGCATATAAGAAGGACTGGGATTCGTTGTTATTGCTCATACAATACTATATAGGTACGTCTACTTCTAGCAAGACGTACCCATTACACCTTACCAAACGTATATCATTACAACGTAATAACTCCAATACAGATACACGTATATCATTACATCCGTAATTCAATATTGACTATTCATCATAAAATACTGTATTCAGTAAAGATAATTAATGGGAGTTAATCGAGAATTATATGAAAGAAATTCACATTCAATAGAATTTTTTTTTCCTGTAATATAATGATGTTAATTAATTTTTTTCCTATAATATAAGAGGTAAGCAGATACCGCCCACTGTTCTTTCCTGACATATCTTTCTCAATTCCTCAACATTCATACATCATTTTGTTATGCACGCACGTCGATTTCTCTAACTCCTATCAAATCAAATCAAATCAGTTTATTTCATCAACAGACATTACAAAAATTATTTTTAAGGCATCTATTGAGAACAGGTAAAATAATATATTATATATAGTTTGCTACCAGAAACGCTAAGAGATGGTTCAACATTAGGAAGACAGGATACTCTCCAGAATTAAGAGTATTTGCCTTCTGAACGTACTTTTACTAACTTGAAAGACGTAGATCTCCGAGGAGACCGCGTTCAGCAGACTAATTGCTCTTCCCACCGGTGTCGCCAGAGGCAGATTGGTTCTGGCGGCCGGTAGGTAAAACAATCTGTTCTGTCGCTGTCGGAGATATCTATCGGGGACAAAAAGCCGAACACCCTCCAGTACGGCCGAGTTCTCGAAGTATCCCCTAATTAATCTAAAGAAATGGGTAATTAGATGTCCATCTCTTCGAAGCTGTAGAGAATTGGTTCCGAGCATTCCTAAAAGAAATGTCTCACGTGACCAACATTAAATATTTGATTGATTTGATCGTGTCACGTTTTTCATTGTCTTCCTCAATTTTTAAATTCCGTTTACATCGTTTTGACATATTATTTTTTCCATTCTTTCGTCATTCATTATTTCCTTGTGTCCAAACTATATTAGATAATAATCCATTTCTTATTTTCATCCGCCTTACATTTCTTTCTTACTTCATTATTAAATATTCTATCATACATTCCTCTAAAGAGACCTTATTTCTACGGCATTTTTTCTACTTTCATCCTGCGTGATAAATAAAAATAAGAAAGGGTCACTAAGAGGTATGGACATATGGAACGAATAAATGAGGGTGATTAAAAATATGTATATATGTCGAGGAAGGCCAAGGAAGACATGCCATGACCACATTAATCAATTACTGAAAGGCGATCATGTTCGAAGTAGGAACAATCGACGAGCGTGCATATCACGATGTGTGAATGTAGAAGAGGCGCCAGAGCTATGTCAGGATAGAAAAATGTGGCGACCCATCTTCTCTGACCATTCCTCCGGGGAAACGGCGTGATGGTAAGCATTTGACAATCTTTCATCTTCTTCTTCTTCTTCTTTTGATAAATCTGACGATCTGTGACACAGAAATCATATCTCGTCGGATGATGAGATCCAGTTGTCCCTCCATCTCTTAGGCGGTCTTCCAGGTGGGCGGTGTCCGGAAGGGATTTCATAAGCGGCTGTATATGCGAGTCTGTCACCATCCATTCGGGCTACATGGTCCCTCCAGTATCTTCTTCTGGATCCACTCCACTGAACGATATCCTCTATTTCGCAGGTTTTTCTTATGTCTGCGTTGCAGACACGATCTCGGAGTGTTTTTCCAGTAATTGATCTTAGGACTTTCATCTCCGATATTCTTAGTAGTCCCTTGGTTCGCACAGTGTCAGCCCGCGTCTCTACAGCGTACGTCATGACAGGTCGCACGCATGTTTTGTAGATTTTGATCTTGCTGACGATACGCATGTGCTTGTTTTTCCAGGCCAGATTCTTCAGGCATCCTGACACGGCAGAGGCTTTACTGACTTGTTCACGTACTTCGGTATAAAGGTCACTTTGGCTGCAGATCTCCACTCCCAAATACCTGAAACTCATCACCTGCTCCACAGGTATATCATCAACAGTCAGTTTACATCTTGCAGGTTGCCTAGATATAGTGAGACTTTTTGTTTTGTTGACTTATATAGCCATATTTGGCCTTTGGGATACTGTGTGGAATTTGTACAATATTCTTTACAGGTCATCTTCAGACTCTGCTATTAATGCGGCATCGTCCGCATAGCAAATGACATTCACAGTTTTACTGCCCATTTTATAACCATCCCAGGCCAGCTACCTCTTCTATAAATTCGTCCATAATAAGATTGAACAGAAAGGGGCTCAAACTATCTCCCTGTCTTATACCATTGCTTGAAGGAATCTTTCATATACAGTTTAAAATACTCTAATCTAAGAAATCTCGTTTCTACTGCATTTTGTCTGTTCCATACATAAGGGTCGGTTCAAGTCGAAATGCTAATTTTACTAATTTCTTCAATGAACTTTGCGGAGAAAAGGTTAGCATGGAATTTGTTGAAAGAGTTCAGCTGACATAGCAGTGGTTTGCTTTGTTTTACGGCAGGAATCCCCAAGTGGTTTGCCTCTGCGATTTGCCGTTACTCTGCGTTCGTTACCACGAAATACGTGAAAAATTAAATCACTTTGAAGGGACCCGGAGAAACAGCATTTTTGTCCGCGCGAACATAAACCGTATTAATCTTTGTAGGCGAGACTCCGGAATCAAGGGCTTTAAGTTTATGACGTAATTTCCATTTTTTTCTTTTATCTGAAGCAAAGCAATAAATTATTTCATTTTAACGTATTCTACAAAAGCCGCTAAGAGAAAACGTGATGAAAATTCTAAAATTTTCGGATGAATTGTAGTATTATGGAAACAGTAGCAACCTCGTTTGAATCTTCAATTTTAAGATTAGTTTTAGCATATAAAATATGTAACTTTAACCCAAGTTGTACGGCTGGTTTCATTTGCAGTAAATTGGTCCCAAACTGCGTTTAACTATATTTACAGCTCACTCCAAATCTATCATGATACTTCGTAAAATTTTGTAGAAAGAAATTAAAGTACAAAGATTTAGAAGATACATTTATATATGATCGACAAATGTAGTCTACTGCAGTTTGAAACATATTTTGGACTACAAATGTAGTAGCCGCATTATAAAGGTTAACCAAAACCAGTTCTTATTTTAATTTAAATATATCGCAAGTAAGATTATGTACGTGCATCTTGTTTCGATTACTTAAGATGATAACAGTTTGAATTTTGAATGAATAAGTTACTTTTCGAATTTTTAAATAAATGCGTAGTGCTGATTTACCGAGCTTAACCTTCTCTTGTCGATGCTCTGTAGCTAGTACACATTGCTCATAATAACTTAAATGTTGGGCGAAATGGGGAATGTTGTTAAACATAAAGCGATCGCTCAACCCAACCAATGACAGGTCATAAGTCCTGTAAACGCCTCGACTACCATATTCTGTTCCCAGAAAACAATTATAATCTTCGTCTCTATTGAGATATAATTAATCCTTAAATGTTGCTTTTTATATAATATACGTATATACGGGTTTAATATTTCTGGAGTTTTTCTGTGAAACATTTACGTAAGTAATAATTAAAATAATTATATTTTTTCATATTAAATACTCATTGTACATAGTGCATCGGGGACAAGGAAGGTACGTATAGTGTTAATAAAAATAATAACACCTGGTGCCCTGGGAGACGACCCAAAATTGGCCAAACATTCTACCACTATGGCAAGATAAAGATGAAAGATAAGGCCTTGCCATTGATACGAAGAGTAAGAAGATTGGGTATACAATAAGTATTACATAAATAAAAAAATATAAACCAGATTGCCGGATTAGAGTATGAAGACTAAATAATATACAACTTCTTACAGACGACATTTGCATATAAATTTTTCTTAATTTTATATTCGCGAGTGCGAGAAAAATAGGTAGCCGTGTTTTCCTGCGCGAATATTGCGCTTGAGGGCTGGATTATGCGTAAGATGGTCCAGTCCTGAATATATGTAAACTTGAATCTTCAAAAGAGCATTATAATGTTTATTCATAAAACAGGAAAGAATATTAAAAAAAAAGACTTGATATTTTTAGGGCCAAAAAAATACCCAATACCGAAATCAGACGCCGAACAAAGCTTTTTAATATAATGGACTGTGATGCCAAACTGAAGTGGAAATGGGCATGACATGTTGCCAAACAGGGAAGAGAGAAATGGGCACCCAAAGTCTTGACGTAGAGACCGTGGGAGTGAAATAGAAACGTCGGTCGACACCAAAAAATATGGGTTGACGACCTGATTCCGGTCGGAGAAAGAAGATAGATGAGAGTTAAACAGGATAGACGAAAATGGAGAACGTTTGAAGAGGCCTAAATCCAATAGTGGAGAGACTGTTAAAGAAGAAGAAGATGATGAATGCCCTAAATAGTATAAGTTATGATTGGTCATCCATGGAACTTGAATAACTTTCGATTAATCAAAAATATAAATTTAATGGTTATTTTGGCGTTTTCATTGGAATAATAATTGTCATGTAATATTAAAGCAAAATAAATTGTGATTAATTACGCAATAAATTCTCCTCAGTTTATTGGGATTACGAAGGCTGGAAGTGAGAAGATAAATTATTATTCCGTACAAATTTAGGTGGCCGCATATTTTAATGATCTTCACTTGTGTTGGCAGCAATGTCATCGATTATAGTAAATACGATAAGATTAAAACTGGTATTTTTCATTTACTGTTTTGAACTTAATGCAAAACTCCGTATTAAATAATCAATACAAAAAAACAAAACAAATCAATACTAATGAAGAATAGGTCAGATATTTAGCCTCAGATATACTTTCAGATATCTAGGCATTGACCTGGTCGGAGGAGCTGAACTGCGGGAAGAAATACAAGCCCAAGTCAACAAGGAAAATCTGCAATCTTTGGAATCCACAATACGGAAAAACAAAGACATGGCCATTAAGAGTAAGATGAGAATCTATATAGCATTCGTAAGACCAATAATAACATATGGCGTTGAAACAAGGGAAGATAAAGTCAGGAGCAAACAAATTTTGAGGACTTCAGAGATGAAGACACTTAGAATGATAGCAGGCAAGACACTGAGAGATCGCGCGAGGAACACCAGAATAAGAGAATTGTGTGATGCTGAGGATATTATAAGATGGAGTAGAAAGCGAAGGAGGGAATGGTACAGTCATGCCAAAAGAATGGACACCACCAGACTTCCCCATATTGCAGTACATAATTAGCCCCTAGTCCTCGTCCAAAAACCGGAAACCTCCTAAAAGATTGAAGGACAGCTGGGGATCCACCTCACAAGAGGAGCAACTCTCTGGAGAACATACCACATAGGTTTACAGCAAGGAAGAAGGAGAATACTAGTGAAAACGTCAATTTTCTAAAAGTTTTTTTCGTTTACATGGGAATGACACGTTTATTATTAAATGCCAGCATTCTTTTAAAATCAAATTTCGAGAAAACAGACGTTTTCATTCGTATTATATTTTTTACCATTTCTCAAAATAATGTCATTTAGCAACTTGTTTTGTCATAAATATTAAAAAAGTAATATAATTAACAAAAGAACTAGATAGGATCTTAAAAAACACGCCATGAAAACATGTATTATACAATATTAAAGTATACATATTATTTGAGACAAGTACCTACAAAACATGGGTAAGTTTTTAAAAGTTAACATGGTTTGGAACTAAGTTAAATATATCAAAAATATAAGAACATTATTTTTTAACATAAGCAATAAAAGGTTCTTTACCCGAGAGATTAAAAGAGCTATATAAAGCTATGAATAATTTTTGGCTGAAATGAGTTATGATGGTTATGTCAGATTTTTAATATTGTATGATTTCATACAGGGCAATCGTTTGTCCAATAGGTTACTCCCACATATCGTTCTTCGAAGTAACCAGGAAGGGAGAAGACTTCCAGGCAAAATATATGGTGGATGAAACGGCAGCATACCCAAATCTATAAGTTCTATAGAACGAAGAAGTTTCTCATAATATATAGGTATGCCTAATTATAATTCATTTTAGATTATTTATGAAACGGACGTCTGTGAAATAAGCAATTCGTAATTTACCGCTTTGGAATGGAAAACGTAAAATGAAATATTGTTCAAAGTTTTACAACTCATGCGGTAGAAGCTTAAAGTTATAAAGAAGACAACGGATCTCGTGGGAAAGAGATATGCGGGAGTGGTTGGTTCTGTTACGGGCGAGAACGTGATTAGTGTTTCCGCTCGCGAAGTGAAAATACATTTTATTTATGATGATACCCTTCCCTGCAGCGAATGCACACCACTAGATCAAAATTCTTTGAATATGTAAATTTGTTTTTTTTTAATGTATTTGTTATATTTCTTTTTACGGTACAAACGTACAATATAAACTATATTTGAATATTTGTTCTGTATTAGCATTATGTTGCGGATTCAATGAACAATGTTTATAACTTTGTAACAACGCTAACTTTATATAAAAAAATAAAAATAAAATACAAACATGTTTTGGACACAGAAGCCCTTCATCAGTGTTTTATGTAGGTATACAATATAAATATTTAAACAAAATTTTCATTAATGTGGTCAGTTTTGACAATTATTAAAATGATATTTTTCGAACGTTTATGCATTTGTTATAACACATATTTTTGAATTAATCTAAAATAATCTTTTAAGGTTCTTATCAGAGTCCATGTATTAATCTTACAATTAAGGAAATAAATTATTTATCGAACTTGAAGTTAAAATTATTTTTAAGGATTCATTTTATCTTAAAAGAGACGAAGATGTAAATTGCTTTTTGGAAACAGAATATGGTGGTCGAGGCGTTTACAGGACTTATGACCTGTCATTGGTTGGGTTAAGCGATCGCTTTATGTAATACAACATTCCCCATTCCGACCTTCTTACGACCACCACGTCTTACAATTTTTTGAAACTTATATGCTAATATGTTGAGGAATGTATGCTAATATGTTGAGGAATCTTATCTTAAATTTATTTGATTATTTATAACTTTTTAATTATTTTTAATTTTTAAAATTTCAATATTTTTCGAAGTTATATTTATATGATTAACATGTAAAATTTCAACGCCATTATCTTTATTGAATGAATGATGTTTTTTAAAGGAATGATTTGCGAATTTGGAAAAGTTATAATACATTCTAGACTACGTTGTACCCTCCCGTGTAGTACGGTACACAGTGTTAGACCGTGAAGAAACGTTAATGATACGAAAATACAAAGATGAGTAGGGGGCATCACGAGGTCAGATCACATTAGAAATTAGATATAGCCTTGGGCAGCATAGACAGCTCCGATGTCGCCCCTTAACCTGTTTGTCCATGTGATGTGCCGAGATTATAACCATGTGTTAATAAAGGGCTCAGCATCCCAACATCATCAACCGGTAGATGATGCTTGCTGGCAACATGATGGACCAGAATTCGAAAGGAATTTAACACTAGCCCCCTGATTCTAGAGTTGGGCCGAAACCGAAGAGTGTGGAATCTGCGTTCAAGGAGGGCCGACCACAGATTATGATATTAGGCGAATAATAAGAAGATGACGATTGACTACTTCGTGGCAGAGTTGTAAGAGTTCTGATTACCACACCGAGGGTCCTGGGTTCGATTCCTGGCGATGGCAGTGGGATTGTCATACTGTTTTTGGTCTTATGTGACGTGACAATAAAAATTGGCGATAGATTAGCTATCTATCACATACAGTAATTGGGTTCAAATGACCTGTTGTATAAATAAAAAAAGATAGAGTTTCTCTGTACTTAAAAAATAAAGAACTATTTTTTATTCTATTAAGTAGTTATTGTACCAGCTAATACCATAAAATTCTTAAAGACGGTAAAATCCTTAATCATTTTAAAAGAGATATAGCTTTTTATTAACCATCACTATTTCCCTAAAGGTTTGGGGGCAGTGAAGAAGGACTGGCCTCAACATACATACAGAGTTGTATCATATACACGTTTTGTTATTATGACTCTGTATATGAGCGATATTTAAAATTGTCTTATTTTCTTCGGTTTTCTTATTTCATTCACAAAATGAACGTTTACTTTATAAGCGTATTTTTTTTAAATAATTAGATCCATTTTGAAGATTATTTAATTATTTTATTCGTAATAGTTTCTGGATAATTAAATAAAATTACAAGAATCATATTAATTACACCATAAATTTGAGGATATTTCAGAAATATGATAGAGGATTTAGTAATTTTATGAACATATACTTATGAAAGGAGCTGGGGAATGGAGAGAGATGGCCAGAGACAGAAGTCAGTGGAGGACCGTTGTGGAGGAGGCCAAGTCCCACACCGGGATGTAGCGCCGAGGAATGAATGATGAACATATAATTAAACAAATAATGAAGCCACTATCGAATTGCGTTCAATAAAATCGAATTGCACACTTCACATTTAAAAAAAAAATTAATTGTGTAACGAAAGATTCGATATATTTTAATACAATGGTTTCATTATTTTACGTATTCTCGTCACACAAAATAATACCTTATTTGTGATGTGACCTGAAATCCATATCGAGTGCCCACCTACATACTCCTTCTAAAACACATTTATAGTAAAGTGGGTCAAGACATAATATTAAATCTAAAAGGACGGCAAAATTGTGTACCATGCATAATACATTTATTTCATAATATCAGCCTTCAGTTTCCCGGATAAAACGTAATTCAATTCCCATGTCTGCGCAGGTACGCTGGATTGACAATAAAGTATCGCGATTCGGCAATAGGCCGGCGAAGAGTTTTATAGGAAACACCGGATATGGCCGCAGGACGTCGTCCGGCGGTTTTCGGGTTGAACAAGCTTAATTTTAAGGGTTGAAATTACGACATTACGTACGTTAGCCGCCGTAATGGAAAATGCCACGTATATTTGTGGGCTCGCTTAGAGATAGCACTAAATGGTTTCCGTACGTGCTAAATATACATTATTCACCGCACATTTCTAATTTTACCGGCTAATGGACTGTGTTTTTACTAAACTACGCTCTCGCCGGAGCGTTTCCGTTGCATTAGCCTTACACGAGTTTAAAATTTGGATTTTTTACATCTTGTCTCTCACCACTTCTTCCGCAGCAAAGCTGATAATTAATTCATGGCTTAATGGTGTTTGTAACACACTACACACATAACTTCTCTCCATTTAACAGTATTAATGGCAGTCACATTGATACAATATTAAACAAAAAATGGAGCACGTAAACTCGAAAGTTTACCTATTAATACCATTTTTTCAAATCGTTAGAGTTTCAGATGCATAATATATTATCATATATATTCAAATCATAAAAAAATAATAAATAAGAGAACATTCTCTTTTTCTTTTTTTTTATACACTTTTTTATACAACACTTACATTAAACAAAATAAAATTACATAGACATGTAGTGTGACAACTGCAGTCCATAAACTTTTTTTTGTCAAATTAATGTATAACACGTAAAAGTAAAAAAAAAAGTGTTTCGGATAACCCGTCCTTCTTCAGTAATACATATTATAAAGATACGTATTTAAAATATTATAAAATTGTTAACATGATCTGATATTTGAGGCCACTAGGACAAGAGTGGTCTAACCAACATTTTTTGAAAAATTGATTTACTGGTATAATCCCCACCTATTTGTGACCTACTATAAAATAAAAATTAATCTAACCACCATTTCCAAGTGGAAACATAGATATCGCCATAAATACTTCTTTTGCTCTGACAAAAAATCAAAATATATGGAGTCAAATGTGGTCTATTATAAGTAACCATCAAAAAATATCCTTAAACTTTATTTTTCCCAATATTTCAATTACTATTCTAAAGACATTCACCAAACAAACAAGGTTTATCACTAAAGAAGACCCTAACCCATATAGTTAAAAAAAAAA
Organism: Lepidostoma basale; assembly: GCA_022606425.2. Taxonomy (NCBI): domain Eukaryota; kingdom Metazoa; phylum Arthropoda; class Insecta; order Trichoptera; family Lepidostomatidae; genus Lepidostoma; species Lepidostoma basale. The sequence continues at coordinate 622,951 of JAHDVF020001237.1, read as the reverse complement.
TGGAAAAAAACGTCAAATTTTCAATCGCATTTATCTCCATTGTCTAAATTTGGGGTTAGACCACTCTTGCCCTGGCGGCCGCATTTATACAAAGTGTATAAAAAAAGAAAAAGAGAAATAAAGCAATTACAACACAAAGTATGGCGAATATAGAGGAAATATAAGATAGTTTACAAAATTTATATATATATCGTATATATATTATATGGTTATATATTAATATACATATATATATATATATATACGCATATTATTATAGTTATTAAGAGCAGAGCATATATATATATATATATATATATATATATATATATATATATATATATATATATATATATATATATATATATATGTTGCTAATTATTATAAAATTGGTGCAGGGAAGTGGTTTCTACATGGTTATGTAAGTTATTTAACCAGTGCTTGGAGGAGGGATATACGCCGCTAGACTGGAGGAGAGCAGTAATTATGCCCCTGTACAAAGGAAAAGGATCGCGTATGGAATGTGGAAACCACAGAGCTATTAGTCTTTTGAGTGTCGTTGATAAAGTCTATGGCAGAATTTTAATAGAAAGAGTAAGAAAATTGACGAGTGACAAAGTTTGGGATGTGCAAGGTGCCTTTATGAATGGCAGAGGATGTATGGATCAAATTTTTGGACTTCGTACATTGACAGAGAAGTTTCTGGCCAAAAATCGCAAACTTTTCTGTGCATTTGTCGACTTACAAAAAGCATATGATTACGTTAATAGAGAAAAGTTGTGGAAAATATTGTATGAATATGGAATAAGTACAAAACTGATCACGGCCATTAAGTCGCTATACACGGAAAGCACTGCTAGTGTCAGAGTAAATGGAGATCTTACAGCCTGGTTTGATATCAATAAAGGTGTCAAACAAGGTTGCGTAATGTCCCCGTGGTTATTTAATCTGTATATGGACAATTGTATGAAAGAGCTGAAAGGGTTGGATGTAGGTGCCAAAATGAGCGGAGTGTCAGTAAGCTGTCTCTTGTATGCGGATGACGCTGTCCTACTTGCTGACAACGAGCATGAACTACAAGTCCTGGTGAATTGTATGTATGAGGTATGCATGTGAAATGATCTGATGATGAATGTTAATAAGTCCAAGGTAATGATTTTTGAAAAGGAAGAAACCACGACAGTCTGCAATATTAGCGTGAATGGTGAAAACTTGGAGCAAGTAGTTGAGTTTGTGTATTTAGGTAGTATGTTTACAAGAGATGGGAGAGTGGAGAGGGATATTGAAAGAAGGGTTGTGGCAGGCAACAAAGTGAATGGTGCACTTAAAGTTGTCATCGCAAACAAAAACCTATCCAAAAAAGCTAAAATGGCAGTGCACAATGGTGTTCTTCTACCGACCCTTACGTATGGAAGCGAAGCATGGAACTGGCAAAGGAAGGATGAAAGTAGAATAAATGCAGTAGAAATGAGATCTCTTAGACGAATGTGTGAATATTCTGTGTATGATAGAGTGTCGAATGAAAATATAAGAAGTGAATGCGGTGCGAATGATGGTGTCATGAACAAAATAATGAAAGGATCATTAAGATGGTTTGGACATATGGAAAGAATGAATGAAGAAAGAATGGTAAAAAATTATATATTAATGATGTAAATGGTACCAGAAATAGAGGAAGACCGAGGAAAACGTGGCACGATCAAATAAATCAAATATTGAATGTTGGCCATGTGAGGAGTCAGAGAAATCGACGCGCGTGCATGACACGATGTATGAATGTTGAGGAAGCGAGAGAAATATGTCAGGAAAGAAAGGTGTGGCAGTCCATTCTTTCTGCCTACCCCTTCGGGGAGACGGCGTGATGGTTAGTTAGTTAGTTAGTTATATTGCTTTTAAAATAAATAAATGAAAAGCGGCACGTGGAAAGCAATGGGACCATACTTAAGGCCCAAGTTGCATCCCAAGAACCAGCAAAAATATTACACTTTGTAGCAAACTAAACCTTTGGATTGAAACTACCGGTGAAGAAAAGACACTACCTAATAGAAGTTAATAAATAATCGAACATATTTTATAGAATCAAAAACAATGTGCATATTTTACAAGATAAAGACAGTGCAATGTTTAATTTCAAAATTATAAATTAATTATTTTTTACATTATAATTTTTTTAGCCACATGTTTCAAATATATTATACGCGTCATCATTGGGAGAATGATGATAACATTTTAGTTATTAAGATTAAATCATTATTTCGACGCTGAATGTTTAATATCATCGGAACATGTCGAGAAGAACAAAATTAAAAATGAAATTAATTAAATTCATTAATACTTTTATTAATAGTCCCAAATATGCTTGTTCCATATCCAAGTTATAAAATATGTAGATACGTATGATGAAGAGAAAGGATAATTTAGAATTTTTTTATAATGCCAAAGAACACACAAAATTACCCTTGTTTTTACGATACCTGCTAACTAAAAATTGGATTGTTCTGAATTTGAAATGAAAAGAATAACAAAATGTGATGACTTGGATAAAAAAATTGGGATGATAAAATATTAATTTGGTACGCAAGGGTTCTGCGGAGGCGCGTTCCCACACGGAATAATTGTATTCTTTCATATATTACAGTAATCTCAGCAAAAAACACTAGCCCACGTATCGTGGAGGGTATTACAATGTGTTATTTTTATGTATAGATGGGATTTTTTGTCGAGTTCACTTCTCGAGGCGTAGATACGCGCTACCGGGGAATATCCCTCTAGCGGTCAACAGTCGGAGCCACATCGTTTGTTTGGCGAATTTAATCTTCTTTTCCCTACTGAATTATTCTAATTGCCTCTAACGATATGTGCCGAGCTGGGAGCCGCGGGCAGGAGCTCTCCGCCAGAGAGGTACCGGACTTTTTCAGCCAATAGAGGATTAAAAAGAGTTAACGTAAATAATGTTCCTACAATTGAAAAGAGGCGCTGAAAGCTTAGCAAATATTTTCAAAGCGCGTACAATGTGCCTAGATCCATTAAAACGGAAATTTCTGATATTTTCAATTCATTTCACTCTTTTTGAACAATGATCACCCCTTGCAAGGTATTCAAGCGTATTATTTGTTGTTATTTGCTGTTATTTTTGTTCACAAAGAGCTTTCTAAATTAAGGTGTTGGTATTTTTTGAACGCACTAAACAATGGAAAGCTTAATGTGCGTTTCGATATAATAAATTAACACACAAAAACGACATTGCGCAGTTTTGTGATTGTAAATAACTTAAAAATAGCCATTTTACTGACGGACTATAGAATTTAAATGCGCCAAAGTTATAAATATATTTTTTATGTTAATGTTTCTTGGACCATGATGTAAAACTCTATATTTAATAATTAACATAAATGAAAACGTCTGTCTTCTAGGAGTTTTATTAAATTTTATATGGGATGACATGTTCCGCCCTTCCAAGGCATTATCAAATGTCATTTGATAACGACTTGGAAGGGCGAAACATGATAAAACTCCTAGAAAACAGACGTTTTCATTTATATTAATTAATAAGTTAAATGTTCATACGAAGCGATCACTCTGTCGTAAGTAAGACATTTTAAACTCATTTAACCACGATATGATTATTAAAATACTTAAAAAAAAGTGATTTGTATTTTAATAACCATACACCGTGTTTATTATTTTATTATTAGTATTATGTTATTTTACATCTATATGTTTAATTTTTAAGTTCTTCGATGCGGAGGGTAACTTTCTATGTCTTTATTTAATTGTGTGTTTTTTCACTTGTACGTGTATAAACAATCACTGTATGATACGCTACAATAAATTAAAATTTCGAAAAAAGAAGTTTAAAGTGAAAAACAAATGTTTTAGTAAACAAAAAATCTTTATTATGTATTTCTCAGTATTAATGATTTAGGTTTATCAATAATATTTTATGATTTATTGAAACATTCCAATTTTTCAATTCAATTAAATAAAAAAATAAGAGTTTCACTTAGTTTTAAGCAATATATGATTACTATTATGCTCAAAGAACTACGATAATTTTAACATGCTTCTAAATTTTATAAGTATGAATTATGCAATTATCATAATTAATAAAATTCAATTCACAATTTTATAATAGGTACTATTAAGAGCTTCTTATTTTAGCTCCAAAAGCTCTTTTTTAAATCCTACAAACAAGCTATGAGATATTTTTCATAATACAAGTAAAGCATTTTAATGACTTTTGAATAAGTAGCTTATATCATGTAAGTCTCAGTTAAGTAACATTTATCTTATTATATGTTCAAAATCTTAACAGAGGCTTTGCTTTGATATGGATCTTGCAAGGCGAAATGTGTCAATTGATGTTTATATTTTGTTGATAACTTAACTTTAAAAAAAGGTTTTTTGCGTTTTTTTTTTCTCAGTAAATAGAATACATTTTATCTCCAGAGAAATCTTTTATTCTCCAAATTCGAAATTGTTTTTTCTTTTTAATCATTTGTGTACACGAATGCTGAAGGAGCGTCTATACGATATTTCTACCTACGAGATATGAATAAAACTTTTTGATTTGCTAAGTTTTGTCATTTGTGTGGGCGATGAAAAGATGAAAGATTACACCTGTGTACATGGGGTATGTATTGGATCAATGAGCGAATACGCACAGGCGGGATGGACGGAGTTAGGCAGGGAACAGGAAAGTTGAAGACTTGTCCAGTTTTATGATTTACTTGGAGATGTTAATGTTTAATGAGAGGAAGACTTTCTGAAAGTTTGTTACCCCAAAAAGTTTATTGCGGCAAACTTTAAGTGGATACTTATCAGTTTATCTTCAGAAAAGAATAATAACACGGATGACGAGGGATAAATTTAAGATTATTATTACTATTTTGTCTACACGTATCACTCCATGGCAGTCATATGTGACTGCCAACGGTTAAATTAAAGTAAAGATCCTCAAACGCCGTCAGTCACGCGTTAACGGAGTTTTAATAATATAATATGGTTAATGGGTTAGGGGCAGTCAGAAGTATGAAAAAACAAGTATTTTCAGTATATTTTTTTGTCAGTAATTTAATTTATTTTATATAACCAACAATAATAAATTATTATTTTATGTTTAAACTTGATTTGACCCAAATTAAATTTATACCCAAAATATTTAAAAAATGAAAACTCATCATTGGATCAGGCATGATTAACTATTAAAATATTTTTATATTTATTTGAAAGATTTCAGTTGAACCTATAAGTTGTAAGTAATTATGGTCACCGCATTATGGAAAAGGGTCCAACAAATATGGCGATAACTTCATATGTAATTTATATACATATTTTTAAAATTTGGGTCAAATCAAGTAATAATTGTATATTGTTGGTTTTATTGACCGGGTGGTGGTCTAGGGGATTGAACGCTTGGCTCCTAATCCAGGGGACATGGGTTCAAGCCTGGACACGACCAGATTCCTTCTTCATAATAATGAGCTATTTTCTGCTCACATTGAAGATTGTAAAATAAATTCTAATATCATTGATGTAAATCCTTGATATTAGTATTTAAAAAAAAAAAAAATCAAATTAAATTACATTAAATTACTGTCAAATAAAAAATCGAAATACTTTTTTTTTTCACACCTCTGACTGCCCCTAAAACCTTAAAGTTTAAATGGCTTTTTACACCAGAATCCTGAAATGTACCGTGTTAAAATATAGTTATGTGTTCAATATTATACGTGTTAAATATGGATAGTTTTTTGTACAGAAAATAAAACATAATTTGATTAAATAAATCTGTACCTATAGTCATATAGAGCCATAAAGAGTTAAGTTATTTTTGGTAGAAACAAGTTATACACACGTATATTTTTATGCAACTAGAAGTAAAACTTTGGACAGTTGGAATCATAACATATTGAAAAACTGTACTTAAGATTTCTTGACTCTAAGTACAGAAATATTATAAAACTATTTTTACCAGTCATCTTGTCTTATAATTGTCAATCTAGATTGAACAGAAACATTTTTAACGCTTTCGTATAAAGCAGTGATGAGAAAAGAAACATAATTTGAAAAAAAAGAGTCGGAAAAACTCATGTATCGTACAACAACTTAACGTTCAACATTGCCGGTCCAGTAAATAAATTGACGAGTTTTGTCACCAGGCTGATAAATTACGCACAATTCAGTGAAACACGCTCTGAAAATTCATTAATGGAATAATGGTGAACGAGGAGGCCATAATTCACATTCAAAGGGAAAATAAAATATTATTTGAGTCAGTACGACCTTATCGTCGCTTCACATACGGGAGAGCTTCAAATTTTAAGCCCACGTGTATTTTTTCACGTATAAAATGGATGTTGGTATTTCCTAGCGAAAATTTCGTTTTTTACACGTGAATCAGATACACATTTTAATAAAATTATAAACGAAAGTGTTTGCTTAGTAAAGCTAACATAAACTCTATTTGAAATTCATTCAAAATTATATGTCTCGTTTTATGTCGAGTCATTATGAAAAATTAATTTATATGTGCAAGCGGTTGTCATTTAAATATTACAAAAAAAGTAAAGGAAAGTTGAATATTTTAATTGATTATATATTGTGAAATTATCAAAAGACATAGACACCGCTTACCCGAAGCTGTTATTGAACACAACGGCGCCCTTTCGTTAGCTTCGCTCACACAATCCCTAGGCCCGCCCCCCGTCTACGCGGGACTTACATTAACTGGGAAATGCACCATTCCAGAAAAAAAGCAAAGGCAAAAGGGTCTCCAAGCCACATTTAATCCAGTTTAATTTCAATTCATAAAACAGAGCAAAATATGTTACATGATTTTATGGCCAATTATAAAATTATTTCAGACAGATATAGTGAGGGTTGAACAGAGTGAGGGATAGGAGAGTAACTGGAATGATAAAAAAATTATAATAATTTTCCTAAGGAAATAGAGAAAACACTGGTCATGGAAACAAGAGGCAGGAACACAAGGAACCTAAAATTTTAATATGTATGAAATAAAAATATAATTAATTCAAGAGGAAAGAACGGGGCCCCATAAGGTGCCCCCTCTCCCACAGTGTGGAGTCCGACACCCCCTCAAAGGGGCGGATTATCAAAACTCTTGAAAAACATAGCACAAGATAACTGAACACAAAAGTGTTAAATTATCTCGGGAATATTAACAGTTATGCGTTTGATTCTCGCCACATATGATTTTTCTAAGTAAGGTAAAACATGTCATTCAAATAAAAAAGATATATAATTCTAGATAACACGGTTTTATTTATAAAGAATAGCATTCAATCGAACTTCGTGGCAGAGTAGCAACAATCATGACAGCCACACCGAAAGTCCGGCGATGACAGTGTGACATACATTTTTCAGGATATCTTTGTCTGGAATAATTCACGTGACAATAAAAATCGTGATATAGAAGCTATCTATCACGCCATGAGAATCAATAGCTAAAAACATATACATAACAATTGGGTTCAAATATCCATCCAAAATGTGGAAAGCAACGGGAAACTATCACATTTAAATGGCCCAAGTGGTATCCCAAGAACCAGCAAATATATTAATAGACTTTGATGCAAACCAATTCCTAGAATTGAAACATAAAAATCCAAATACCTTTATTTTAAACATATCAGCTTCTCAATATTAAAATTTAAGGTTTCAGTCGACACCACTAATGTGCTTGACAAACTTCTGAAATATTAAAAGAAGGCACACTCGAAAGTACCTAACCAGAAGCGCCTCGTGGAGAATGACAATCTATTAGCGTAATACGAGTAAGAGGACGGAGTAAGATTATTCAAGTTCCAACTTGAATCGGCTCACATAACTCCTACATTAAAGTTTTCAACTCCACAAAGTAATTGCCATCTCATACAATGAATAATTACCTTAATTAAGTCTTATCAACTAACGAATTTGCGGGGTTAATGAAAGGAAAACGGTTATCCTAAGCAAACAGCGTGGAAGGGAATTATTCACACTGTCTTATGGCGTCAGGTACCCTTCAGGTATCCTTCAAAAGGTGTCGCCTCGAATGGATAACTCACCCCCAGCCGCCCTCCGGGTAGAAGTGTTGTCGGATGGCCAAGGTATCCAGATCCCGCCTGCGGAGAGCCGGGACACTTCTGTGCAGGGCCCGCAGTTCCCTTTCGCAGAGGCCGGCCGTGCCCCAGACGGATTCTTCCTCCGGAGCGGGTTCGGGCCGAGGGGGAACTTCTAGAAACAAAAAGTTTATTACTGACTAAATAAAATGGAAATACACAAAACTACTTCGCTCATTAAAATTGTTATTCTTTGAATCGTGCGCCACTCTGAGGGCAATGGGTTAATTTAGGACTATTAAAAAGGATATGGTTGTTAAGCGTAAAGCTTTTGACTCTTTTTTGTCTTTATTTCGACAGCGACCTGACAAAGACGATGTATTATAGTTATTAATAAAACTAATTTTCGTTCAAATAATCCATTGTTTTGGCCAAAACACTACAACAATATTAACTTTTAAAATTTACACCGTTATGTTATCACAATTTTTATTAACAGCTATCTTGAAAAATAATTTAAAATGAACTTAATTAATTTAAAATTATAATATCATAGCATTGTTTTAAATTTAAACAGTAATTATTTTTATTTAAAATGAACTTCCAGCGAAATTATTGGATCAATTTTTAACCCCCACATTTGCAGTAAAAATATCTTCTTGAACTGTTGCTAGCTATGGTACATTCCCAGTACATATTATATAAATACCTATTTCGTATAATTTAGTAGTAAGGAACTATGGGTTTATATGATAAGATACAGCTGCAAATGTAATTTAAAACCCTTTTTACTGCGTAAGTATTCACAAATTAAATTACCACATTCGCATTTCGCCGTTAAGAATATACTGCGAACAAAAACCTGCGATTTTTTCCATGTGTATTAGGAAGTTTGCAAATATTGTTACAGAGTATAACAAAGTTATGTATAGTTTCCTAAACAATGATTTAAACTTTATATGAAGTATTTAATAACGTCTGTTTTCTAGAAGTTTTATTAAATTTTTTGGGTGTGACATGTTTCGCCTATCCAGGGCATTAAACATGTTGCAAAAATTAAACGATGTATCCATTTATATACCACAATCGATTATAAAAAACTGGGCAATATGGCGAATTGAAGAGTCTTAATAATACACTGTTAACTATAATAAAAAAGCAAAAAAAGGTAAATAAGTATTACTTGATAAATAAAATGTAATATCTCCTTATGGGAAAAATGTGAAAGAATTTAACGGGCATATTTGTCAATATCAAAGAAACACATTTAATTTAAAAAATGTAAGATTAATTCAATTGTGTGATGTAGGTGATTTATTATAATTTCACATATTCAGGAATTGAATACAAATATTTAACATAATCAATGATTTAAGCTGAAACATTGTGATACTTCAACATTATTATTTTTTTAAATTTTGTTATTGTAGTTAACATAATTTATTTCAATACGAATGTCGCGACAGCTGTTTCATAGACCTATGTTGGAATAACTCAGAAATAATGGTGTTAGCTAACAACTTACTTTGAAATCTAAAATAAATATTTTTTACAAACTGAAAGCATTTTCATGTAAAACGGCGATCCCGCGTTTCAATCCAAAGCTCCCTAAATCATTGTAAAAGCTTTACACTTTCCAGAGACAAACATATTTATTTGATTAATTTCTTCAGCTGTTATGGTTAATTGCAATTAAGTTAAGATAAACGCGGATATAATAAACGGAAGCAAATAAAGTATGTAGAACAGTTGCATTTTCTTGGTAAATCTATTACGATTCCATCCACAAAAGGAATCAGGTTTCTTTACAAAAGTTTATCTGAAATTCGGTACGTGGTGGGAAAACAAATGCATTTGTAGTCATTCGATATGCTCCCGGATTGGCTGGTTTGGAATATATAGCACAGAGGGTCGTGTGTTACCAGCTTCAGGCCTGGAATTACTAACATTCAATTTTAATATTTTATTAGGATATTATGAGCGCTAACATTAAATTTACAGAAATGCCATATTATTTTCTGGTAGAAAATAAAGGCATAAAGTAAAACACGATGTTTGAAATAATAAATGAAAGCGTGTGATTTTTTATGTTACGTATAGCTGTAGGGATAATTACTGTTTCTTGAACAATTATGTAAAATTCCATATTATATAAGTAATATCAATGCATCCTCCTAGATTTATTATATTTTATGGGAATGATATATTTTGCTCTGCTAAGGTATTATTGAATATTACATTTGATTGTGTTAAGTAAGGTGAAACATGTCATTCCCATAAAATTAAAAAATAAAGAAAACCTTCTAAATAACAGACGTTTTCATTCGTATTCATTAACTGTAGGTATATTTTAATAACAAGTGTGCCAGAAATGATAAATTATCAAAACAGTTTCCCACTCACTTCAGACTTTTCTAAGACCAAAAAAATATTTATTCGAGTGCCATATATACCGTCTTAACAAGGCGCCAAGTATGGTGAGGCCGGCCCAGAATTTTTATTCGCTTTACTTTTTTACGGCAAATTTCAACAGTTTCTTCTCTGCACAACGAATTTAAGAGAAAACAAATGGATGTGTCCAGGAGAAAAGCTCCTGGCATGAAGCCCATACCGTTTAAGTCAACTAGATTACATTTTCACTTTCTGCGATCGGCGTCCAATTTGTCTTTGAGAGTTGGAAAAAAAATACGGTGTATGAAAAAGGGGTAATACGTGACTTTTCCGAGAAAATGAAAACTATTATACTGAAGGTTTTCACAATATTGTGTTTTCAATTGTAAATCGAAGCTTGTGTGCTTTTTTCAATTTTGTAGCAAAATTTGCAAAACGTCGCGGAGAAAGGAATTTTGCATGTCTTTTCTTATATCAATGAACACATGTTTTCTGTTTCGTATAATTTTACGCTTTATTTTGTTTGCGCCTCAAAAAAATAGCGTATTTCATATGTCTGCTTTTGTATTATAATATTTTCTTTTGTATGAAGCACTTACTTTGTGGTGGAGCATTATTGAAAATAATATTAACATACTTTTACTAGGTTCGATACCACTTTTGATTTTTGTTGAAACCAACTGGTTTCGCTAACGCCGGAGCTTCGTCAGAGTTACAAAATAAATAAATACAAAATAAACTGAGTTCAATTTGTAACCCTGAAGTAGTGTTAAAACTAGTAATAGTGTCTTAATATTATTTTTATATAATACTTAAAGGCTCAACTATATTTTTAAAATACGATAATCGTTTAAATGTACCCTGTAAAGCCATTGGCTGTGCATAATCAATTCGAAAGCAAGACAAATCATTTCACTCCCATGTAGTATATTGGAACCTTATAATTTTATAATTTTATTACAAACTTTGTGTTTTAATAACCATTAAATACAATATATGAAAAAGTGCATTTTGGATCAAATCTTTTAAAATGAAAACAACCGTAGCTTTTCATAAAAAGTCTATAAAAAAGTAAATTTTCTAGAAATTTTATTATATTATGTTTAAAAAAGTAAATTTTCTAGAAATTTTATTATATTATGTTAGCTAGTATGTGACATTTGATAATGCCTTAGCAAACCGAAACATGTCATTCCCATAAAATATCAAGAAAACAGACTTTTGGTTTATAGTATTAATTTTTAGTAAGGGTTTTATATAGGTATTCAAGAAACAATAAAATAAATATTAAAATTTGATTATACTAAATATAATATAAGATGTTTCAACAAAATCAATAAACTTAGTCTTTTATATTTTGAATAAATTCTGCAGAATCAAGAATGAGTTCTCTACTATAACTAAATTTCACACACGAGAGTAAGCTTATTCCCTTAGTAAGCATGTTATTTAAACTTGGTGTTGATTTATCTTATTGCTCTGCAAGACATTTCTATTCTTACACAAGATTAAAATTTACGCTCAAATAATTACGTATAGTATGATTTACTTTAACAGCAAGCTTTGTTTCATTTTGCTTTGCAGACTTATGCAACGTTCAACTTATTTTATAATAAACACTGGTACTGTATCGTTAAAATGTAATATATATTGTTTCGAGCAGACTCGAACTAAAATAGTCATATGATAAACACGTGTTTTAATTCTACAAATATATATTAAATATAATAAAGATATTTTCTTTGTTAAAGATCATTTTAAGTAATATAAAACTACAATTAAACACAAAATATTTGTAAAAACTTAATCCATACCTATATAATATAATCGAAATCCATAATGATGATTTTTAATGAATTAGATCAGTGTTTTTCGACTTTCTATAACATTTTTCTCGACATGTTTCGTGGTTTTATACTTTCATCATCAAATGATGTAAATCGAAATATTCATATAAATTTACACCGTTCTTCAGATAATGAAGGTATAAAACATTCGCTCTCAGAATTAGATCACTTTTTTTTTTGTATTTTTAGTTTATTTTTCACGATAAGATTCGTGGTTTTATACCTTTTTAATCGAATGATATATTAAATCTAAATTTATATAGTTCTGCAAAAAACGAAGGTATAAAACCTTCGAGGCACGCCGAGAAAAATAAACACAAAAGTTGTAACAACAGTGTTTTAATTTATAAAAAAAACTAAGTCTCTCTACGTGAAATAAATAAGAATAAATTATTAATTAATTATTAATTGTTGAGGTTTTAGTTTTGTAAAACTCCATTATAATAATTATAATAATAAACGTGAATGTTTAATGGTTTTACTTTGTTTTTTATTCATATAATCTCTTATACAAATATCAGTTACAAATTTGTTTCGCCTTGCGAGGGCATTTTCAAACTGAACCTGTTCAGTTTGAAAATGCCCTCGCAAGGCGAAACAAATTTGTAACTGATATTTGTATAAGAGATTATATGAATAAAAAACAAAGTAAAACCATTAAACATTCACGTTTATTATTATAATTATAATAAGAATAAATTAGTTAATAAAAGTTTGGTTAACGATAAATGAATTTTATTTTACAAGGAAAAGTAAGCTAATATCAAATACCATAATGGAATATCATGCAAATGTAGGTGATTGTGAACAGCTAGATAGATAAATAGGATGGTTTTAACATAAACGAACTCTGTGAAGCTTTAAGTAGTTGGGACATATGGGTACTTATTTGGCCCTAGACATAAAGGTCCCAGATGCGTTTTTTGTGAAATTGAGTTTAATATACTATCAGTATTCTTTTTTCACACTTTATGTTTTGACAAAACGTTAGAGCTGTACTTTTTTTATTAATTTTTTTTGTATTTTTTTATGTGCAATTGCATTCAACCCCAATTTTATTTAAATACATATATTATATAAAATTTTTGTTACTGATATATATTGTAGATAACGTTACGCTACGTAAATTGACATTTGAAATAAACAATTTGGAACAAAAATAACATTTTTATAAATAATCAAAATAATGTAAAAATCTTATTTTTGCTTTCCTGTAAAATTCATAAAAAAGCAGTTGGGACTTTTTGCCAAATAGGTACTGATATACATATTTACCATAGTATGAATTGAAAATGAAGATATTACATCACAAATTTAGTCAAATGACAAAAGATGATCATTTCAGAATCATATCAACCGTTGAGTTTGTTAGAGGCAATGGGTGTTCGAAAAACTTATACAGTATACAAGAGATGAAGGGTTTGGCGTGTTTATCCTCTCTGTGTACAGTGTAACAGTTAGATATAAAAAAGTAAAGATAAAAAAAAAATTAATCAACCAATTCAATTTTCATTTTTAATAATAATGTATTTTGATTATTTTTTTAGATACGTACTCTTCTCGTAAGTGCATTCCTTATATTTTAAATATTTTTTTCTAATTTGTTGAAAAGTATAAATCACAACTATAATTAAACAAAACAAAAACAAAAATAAAACACAAACTTATAGCATTGTCTGGTAAATTGTAACAATTATTATATTTTAAAAGGTAATGCATCATTTTGATAAGGAAACGTAAAGGACAAATATAATTTACAATGTCACAAAAACGGGAAACGCAGATTTTCGCATTTAACTAGTTACAAGTTGAGAAATTTATTACCGAGATAACAAAGTAGGATATCAGATGCCGCCGCGCGGCCTGGTTTGTCCCGCGACAAGCTGGCGCACAAGATTGTGAGTAATGTTCCCCCTGTAGGACCCCTGTTGCAGACTAGATGCTGCATTTATTGGCGACTGCATCAGAGCATCGTGGAATGCTCATTTTCTCGAGCGGAAAAAGAAGAATAGTTATAGAAGTTGAATCAGAGAGATGCGAGAAAAGAATCAAAGAACTTTTAGTACCTACTCTCTCAGAACCTTTGAGAGAAGAATCGAATCACTTATCTTGATTATATTTTAGATAACGCTTCAATAGGAAAGCTGACTGATGTCTTTTGTTCTAGAAAAATAGAACTAAATAAAAATGTTACTTTTTTACATGGTTCAAAAAAGTTTTGTGAATATTACCAACCATATATTATAATATATTATAATAATATTTAGACTTAACGTATATTTTCTATTGACTGAGTTACTAATTTACATTGGCAGTAGAGTTTTTGCCTCATTGATTATGTTATTTCAACCTCCTTGATCCTATGCCTTATATTTCTAGCGATTTCTTTCGACCAGCTTAGTCAGATCACCCAGAACATTATCCATTAGTCGCTGTATAGGCCTTCCTAGGTCTTACTCCTGTCGGTCTTTACCCATAAATAGACTTGATTGCTTTGGTCTCTCTGGCTCAATAAACATGGCTACTCTATCCTAGCATGGATAGCAATTTATCCATAATATTATAACCGTATTTTAACAATACAATTTGCTGCCTTTACATAACATTTTTTTTTATCTAATGTGTTATGTATCCTAATACAAATATGTATATAACCTCTGTAAACAATGTGCGTTACCTTGGGTATATTGGATTATGATTTTAACCATATTCATAATTGTAATGACTACTTAATTACATTTCCCACTACGGTACAAGTAAACGTATACGCAAATATTATTAAATGTACGAGCCTCCATGAATTAATGATTGGGTTTGCAGATAACTTTATCTGGCTTCGGGTTAAGTTGTGGTGATGAACGGCTGTGGTGATTAATCGGTTTCATTTTGTTAAGCTCTGTACGAAAATATATCCGCATTAAATATACAAGGAAATATTACACTCGTGTTTAGTCCCACGAAGAGATTATTGTAATATGAATACACAACGCGAAAATAATTAACCGAATTAAAATCACGGCTTCGTATAAGATTTTACCTTCCATTTATTTGACGAACTTAAACCGCCTACCAAGTAACTCGGAGAGAGTTCCAAGTATTAAACTTATAATGATGAACGTGTATTCCACCTTAAAGTGTACCTCCGTCAGAATGCTTTTCACACAGCGGATGTCAAATTTCCTCCGCGGCTGCATAACAAAAGTTTTAAGAGCTCCCGCAGTTTCCCATTTTAAATAATCAGCAAATGCGATGGAAGCGGAGCGGAGAAGAGGCAAGTTCTAGCTACAGACGAGACAAATAAATATCTATTACAAGCTTCGCTGCAAGTTTTTCGCTGTGCATTGTTTTATGTTTTACGTTTTAAGAGAACAGTTTACCTGTAAAATAAGACGGATCGCAGTTTGAAGCTTCTTCATTTTTTTCTTCAATCCATTAACTTTTTTTCATGTCAAAGGTAAAATAGTATCTTATGGATAGCCCTAACAAGGATCTTATCCCTATATATTTCTCTCGTCATTCTGATTTAACTTAAGTACCGTAAATTAAAACTGGCAGTTTATGTATAGTATAATTTATAATACATTATATTTTTCATAATAGATTATATTTGTTTAATACATTATATATAATACATTATAATTTATAATACATTATATTTGATTTGAGAAAATATAGATTAAGCTGGGCAGCTTTTGGAAACATGGGTTACATCCTTAAAAACCGGAAAATACCGATCAACCTGAAACGAAAAGTCTATGAAGCCTGCGTTCTGCCAGTTGGTACTTATGGTCTTGAAACTATAACATTGTCCAAACAAAGTGCTGAGAAACTACGAGTGACCAAAGAGCCATGTAAGGAATAAGCCGAGTCAGAAACGATACGGTGAGAGAAAAAACAAAGGTCACTGAGATCATCCACCGGGTGGCGACTCTAAAATGGCAATGGGCAAGTCACGTAGCCAGGAGCTCTAATGAAAAATGGACAAGAAGACTGCTGACTTGGAGCCGTGGATGGCAAAGAGAAGTGCAGGGAGACCGCAACTACGGTGGAAGGATGGTCTGAACAGACACGTCGGAATAACCTAGATGCAGTCTGCACAAGACAGCATGACATGGAAGCGAATGGAGCAGGCTTTTGTCCAGTAGTGGACGGGAATAGGCTGAGGAAGAAGAAGAAAAAGATACTTGATTTATGCTTCCCCAGAATCTAGCTTGTTGAGAATATCACATGAAAAAATAAAAATTAAACATGTTAATCATAAAAAAAACGGATTCATATAAACAATTGATTTACCTACTGAAGGGTAGTATGCAGTATCATATGAGATTTTCGAACAGCCTATAATAATTATTTTTGGAACTTTAGTAAACTTTACCAAAAGTTTACTTCAGCTGGTTTAACGTTAAATATCAGGATGATTGGGGATAGATGATTGGCGATATTATACTCCGAAGTTAGTACGATTGTTCTGTATTTTTAATTCGTTCTCTGCACTTGCATTTATGGGAATCTGAACTAACTAACTAACCATCACGCCGTCTTTCCGAAGGGGTAGACAGAAAGAATGGACTGCCACAATTTTTTTCCGACATAGTTCCTCAACATTCATTTATCGTGTCATGCACGCGCGTCGATTTTTCCGACTCTTCACGTAGCCGACATTCAATATTTGATTTATTTGATCGTGCCACGTTTTCCTCGGTCTTCCTCTATTTCTAATTCCATTTACATCGTTAACATATACTTTCTTTACCATAATTTCGTCATCCATTTTTTCCATGTGTATAAACCATCTTAATGATCCTTTCATTATTTTGTTCATAGCACCACCATTCACACCGCATTCACTTCTTGTATTTTCATTCGACACTCTATCATACACAGAGTATTCACACATTCGTCTAAGAGATCTCATTTCAACTGCATTTAACTAACTAACTAACCATCACGCCATTTCCCCGGAGGGGTAGGCAGAGAGGATGGATCGCCACACTGGCCTGTCCTGGCATACCTCTCGAGTTTCCTCTACATCCATACATCGTACCATGCACGCACGTCGATTGTTCCGACTTCGAATGTGGCCGCCTTTTAGTAATTGATTAATTTGGTCATGCCATGTTTTCCTCGGTCGTCCTCGGCTTCTTTTCCCACTCACGCTGCTTGTGTACAACTTTTTAACCATTCTACTCTCATCCATTCGTTCCATATGTCCGAACCATCTCAGGGATCCTTTTTTAATTTTATTCATGATGCAGTCATCTGCCTTACATTTCTTTCTAATTTCATCGTTCGGTATTCTATCATACAACGTTTTCCCGCACATTCTTCTTAGTGATCTCATTTCTAAGGCATTTATTCTACTTTAATCCTTCTTTTCCCAGTTCTATCACCCAGCTTCGCTTCCATACATAAGGGTCGGTATAAGAACACCATTGGGAATCTGCATTTATGGGAATCTTTCAAGGCCAGTCCCGTATTCAATTAAGAGAATCAGTCTGCTCTGGAAAAAATCTATGAATCAAACCCTTCAAAATTTTTGAGGATCGTGAGTTTAACTCCCGAGGGCTCGAAATGTAATGGGACGATCCACTCCATATGGCAAAGGTTTTTGACAATTGTCACTAAGTTTGCTGCTATTATAATTACTTTTCTGAAGTCTTTGGTATCATCAACCACAAAACATTTCTAGCTCAGTTGTAGGATATTTGTTTTACTTTTCGGTATGTTATATTTTTATTAGCTGCTTGAAGGAGAGATTTACATGAAACTTTTAAAGCTAAACATATTATTTTTTATTTTGTTCAAGAGGACTTTTGATTCTAATTACTGTAAACACTTTGTTTTAGAGAAAAACAAAGACAGCCATTAAGAGTAAGACGAGAATCTATGAAGCATGCGTAAGACCAATAATAACATATGGCGTCGAATCAATGGCAGACACAGTTAGGACCAAACAAGTTTTGAGGACTTCTGAAATGAAGACACTGAGGACGATAGCAGGCAAAACACTGAGAAATCGCGCGAGGAAACCAGAATAAGAGAGATATGCGAGGTTAAGGATATTATAAGATGGAGCAGACAGCGAAAAAGGGACTGGTACGGTCATGTTCAAAGAATGGACACCATCAGACTCCCCTATATTGCATTGCATAATCAGCCTCATAGGACTCGTCCTCGTGGAAGACCTCCTAAAATATGGAAGGACAGCTGAGAATCTACCTCACAAGAAGAGCAACAATCTGGAGAACAGGTCTACAATAAGGAAGAATAATAAGAAGAAGACTTTGTTTTAGATATTATATTGATTCTCATGACATAGGTAGCTAATCAATCGTCATTTTATTGTCACGTAAATTCTACACCAGACCAAAGACAATGTGACAATCGCACTGTTATCGTCGGGACCCAGTGACCTACAGTGTGGCAGTTTAACTCTGACTCTGACACAAAGGGGGTCAATAATCGTATAAAATTTATTTTGTTACTAGAAATGAATAACATGTTTTTATATTTTTTTCGGGGTATCCAATGTTCTTTATCGGACGGATGTCTAAATCCCGAATCTAAATAGCATTTCTAACATAGGGGCTGTCGTCACAAAAAAATGACATGAATCTACATCCGTGTAATATAAAATGTCGTCATAAAACGTGGTAGTAAAATACAAGCTGAATATTGACGCCACACTGCGCCGTAACCAGAAGATTGGATCGAGCGAGATGTAGATTTTCCATTACAGAAATGCACCCCCAAATAGAGTTTTCAGTTTACATTCAGACTTCAAGATTCAGGCATCTTTGAAGCCTTCACAACGATATACAAGTGTCTGACATCCATTTTTATAAAGCATTTCGAGTAACTCGGAATATATATTAGTGTACTCAACAATGTATTCATATTTCAAACTTGATATTTTATTTCAAACAAGCATACACATTTTTACGATACTTAAAAACGTACATATTTAATATTTAAAACATTATTTAAATTGTAAATATTATAAATGATATATTTTATGTTTAAGGTCGATTTTTTGGTGACACTTTGGTGGCACGACAAAATAAATTGACTTCGGATGATATTTTCCAGGTGTGTAGTAGCCCCTAAGAGTCATCCATAGTCAAAGTTAGAAAGTGCAATACCCAGCCATTTTCTGGAATATCACGGACAGAAAAGTCAAGAATGAGGATGTAATGAAGCGAATAATATGCACGTGACGTACATTTGAAGTTCACGTGACGCCTACGTTACGCGCACGTGTTGCGCATGTTACGCGCACGTTATGTGCACGTAAGACGGGCACGAGACGTGCTCGCAAAGAGAAATTTAGGGGATGGGGTGCACAACGTGATGAGCACACCATGTGCACGTGATGGGCACGTGATGTGCACATGCTAAGCACGAGATGTTGCCATGATGTGCACTATTTTGTGCCCATGATGACCACGTGATGTGCACTTGATGTGCAGGTGATGTGCACGTGATGTGCACGTGATGTGCACGTGATGTGCACGTGATGTGCACGTGATGTGCACGTGATGTGCACGTGAGGGCACGTGATGTACACGTGAGGGCACGTAATGTGCAGGTGATGGGCTCGTAATGTGCACGTGATGGGCACGTGATGTGCACGTTATTTGCGCGTGATGTGAACGTGGTGTGTACGTGAGGCCCACGTGATGTGTACCTGACGCGCATGCGCAACTGACGCGCATGCGCACGTGACACGCATGCGCACGTGGTGTGTACGTAACGCGAATGCGCACGTGATGTGTACATGACGCGCATGGGCACATGATGTGCATGTGATGCGCATGCGCAAGTGACGCGCATGCGCACGTGACTCGCATGGGCACGTGACTCGCATGGGAACGAGACGTGCATTCACACGTGACGCGCATGAGCACGAGACGCGCATGCGCACAAGACGCCCATGCGTACGAGACGCGTTACACACGAGACGCGCATGTGCACGAAACGCGCATGCGGATGAAACGCGCATGCGCACGAGACGCGCATACGCACGTAATGTTTACTTGACGAGCACGCGCACGTGATGTGCATGACGCGCATGCGCACCTGATGTGTACGTGACGCTCATACGCATCTGATGTTCACGTGACGCGTATACCCCGTGTTGCGCATATCACGCGATGCGCGCGTGATGTGCACGTAGCGCGCATGCGCAGTTTATGTACACGCGATGTGCACGTGATGTGCACGTGATGTGCACGTGATGTGCACGTGATGTGCACGTGATGTGCACGTGATGTGCACGTGATGTGCACGTGATGTGCACGTGATGTGCACGTGATGTGCACGTGATGTGATGTGCACGTGATGTGCACGTGATGTGCACGTGATGTGCACGTGATGTGCACGTGATGTGCACGTGATGTGCACGTGATGTGCACGTGATGTGCACGTGGTCTACACGTGGTGTGCACGTGATGTGCACATGATGTACACGTGATGTACACGTGATATGCACGTGATGTGCACTCTATGTGCACGTGACGAACATGCGCACGTGAAATGTACGTGACGTTCATCTTCGTCGTCGACGATAGAGCGTATATCCGACATTATCAGTGATAGTTTCGGCAAACTAATCTCTTTTATATCGTTTCGTGCATTTCCCATCAGACATGCATGGTGAATTTTAGTTGAGTAAGCTACATAGACCGTGATCCATGTTTTTTTATGACGACTTCAAATAAGTCTTGATCGATGTCGACATCTGGTATTTCTACTGAGATGACTTGATCAATTTTATCTGATGTGACTTTTTCAATCAACCAAATCAAAATGTGTGCATGTGGCAATCCTTTTTTTTTCGCCATTCAATGGAAAACATCCAACGGCGCGTCTTTCCAAAAACATTATGTTTGACAATGATATCAATTAATGATTCCAATTTTTGTTTGAACACACGTGAGAAAATATCATGACGATCAGATGATGATTGTCCAGTTAACAAAAGTCCTTGTATTTTATCTCACGAAGAATTGATGTGGAGGTTATAAAAAGGTCTGGACGACCATATGCGCGAACATAGAACATTGTTTCTTGTGCATATGCATGTACGTGCCGTGGACTCCCTGTAAAAGTGGCCTGTAGTATGACTTTTTTTCCCAATTAATTGGGATTCACATTGCCATCATAAACAACTGCGTCACGTAAATGAATGTACTCTTCGGAACGCAACTTGGTTTGATTCAATCAATGGAGAGTAGAATTGAATTGAAGCAATAAATTATTGGAAAATCTATTGCTAGATCATTTATTTGAATTTTTCCCTAGGACTCACGTCTTTTTGGTTTCCAAGAAAAAAAATCTTCTTAGTTTTGCAGATGAAAACTTTTTCCATGTTAAAATTCCTTATAAGCAAGCAATTTACAAATATTTTCAGTTTTCTTCAATCTTAATGATTTATTGCAATGGAATTGCATTCTTATTTTGGAAATAAAATTTAATAATATTAAATGTAATTTGAAACACTCTTATTATATTGTGCATATCATAATTTATTTTTACGAAATTGTCGCGATAGTTGTATCGCCAAGCTATGTTGGAATCATCGGGTGTTACTAACAACGGTTGTTAAATAAAAGTGAAATTTAATTTACTACTGTTACATGTTATTAATCCAAATAAGGTAATAATACCATAAATAAAACATTTTTCTAAAGGGGAATATCTAAAAATAGGAGCGCATTTTATTTTCCAATTTCAAATTACGGGAGGGGGCCTGTGCACTGAAAATTTGGTATCATAAATATTCATTACCGGGCCAGTAAAAAGTTTGGAAATAAACGAACTGTGTTACCTGCGATAAGTCTGTGGATGGGTAACTACCAACATGCATACCCAATATTGGAAATTGTCGATTTCATGTATCCCTACCGATACAACGGTATATAATTCCGAATGATAAAATTTTGTATAGATTAAAATTTATATGGAATATCTTGATTTTATATTCAAAGTCATATTACATCATTGTTCCAGAATCAACTATTTTTTAGAACAAGTACTCGTTATTAGAGTGGACAATCGTAATTTACATAATTAATCCACAGTTTTAAACAATTTTATATATTGAAAAAATATGCAAACGTCTCAGATTCTTTAGAAATTCTTATTACTAGATTATTTTAAAGTATAATAGAATAAAAACTATTATCAATAATAATTTTTAAATATAATTTATAACTGACACATTGGACTACAATTAAAAAAAAACAAAAAATTGTTATGGAATTAAGTTAAGTACAAAAAAAAACATTAAAACGTGTGTTTTCAAGAAGTTTTATTATATTTTATTGAAATGACATGTTTCGCCTTGCTAAGGCATTATTAATTGTTTTAGGAAGACAAAACATTTGATTTCCATAAAATATAATCAAAATTCTAGAAAACGTACGATTTCAATATTTTTCAATACGGAGTTTTACATCGTTGTTCGATAACAACAAATAGAATACAAACAATTATAACCTTTACGTTAGTCATTTTTTACGATACCTATGATACTCATGATTTATAGAATAATTTCTGGTGTAAAAATAACATTTTGAGGTTAAAGGTTAGTTAAGGCTTATTAAAATGGTATGGAGATGAACGTTGCGCGGAGCCAGTTGCGATTTTAATGGAAGGTTACCCAAC